>JAUPMG010072591.1:0-13118 GCA_031762675.1 Pachysandra terminalis
TCTGTTCCTTCTCTAATCTTTCACTCTCTTAGTGTTTTTTCAAACCTCTGATTCCTCATTTTCTGCATATTAATACGTTTGTTTTCTGATTCTTAGTTTCTCACCTTACTCCATTGCCTGCAAATATTTCCAATTGGAAATTATTTTATACCTGTACAATTGGCTTTCTTTTTTGGGGTAATAACATGCTATTTTAGTGAACCACACATCCTTCCAATGTGATGGAGCACAACATAAAACCATTTCCTGGATGACATCTTTCGAATGTGGAATAAAAGTTGTTAGCAGAGTAGAGATATAATTGAAATTCAAAATTTGTACATAATAGCGAATGCCAATATTTTATCTCTGTAAGGTGGTCTTTGGTTGGGGATCATCACATAATTTAAATTTATTGAGGTTCCTCATTTTCAGAATTGTTGTTCTCTTTCATCCTGAGACTTAAATGATTTAAGCTTCTTAGCCAAAGTGTGGAGTATCTATATTGGCATAGGGTGTGAAGCTCGTATAATAGCTTTAGTTGGTTCTTGGGATCTTGGTGTAGGTTTTGTATCAATGGTGTAGCATTATAGCTTCTTTCTTTGATCTGCCCTTTTTCTGTACCATCCTTCTCTCTCTCTCTCTCTCTCTCTCTCTCTCTCTCTCTCTCTCTCTCATTTCTCTTTAGTAAACATTTGAAGTTCTTTTGTTAGCCCAATATGTGTTACTTCTATGAATCAATCGAAGTCTTATGCTCTTTCGGAAACAACATGATGGTTAGGCAATGGTAATGATTTTTGAGTGAAACAATGGGGTGATGGTACACCTATCTAAACTAGTTTGAAGGTGATCCATCGGACACCATATGGCCTTTGGAGGATCATTTGCTAATCATTCTGCTTGATTATGTGACATTCTCAAATTTATTCAAACAAAGATTACCAAAAAAAGCTATTCATATGGGATAGAATATCTTTCCACACACTTGGAATCAGATCTCGTTGTCAGTAATTTTTGATTGACTGGATGATGCCGGACAAAGTACTGAACCTTGGATTTCTTACACGTTGTAAAACCAAAAAAGAGGGTTTCTGAAATCTTGAAGATCAGGCTTTCAATGGGGTGAATAGAAAAACTTGTCTAATTGGGTGTCTTTGGATCTTGTTTGTAGGGCTAAAAATGAAGTGGGTTTGGGTAGTAGAAGAGTGAAGGAATTTAATATCGCTCTCTTGGGCAAATGGCTTTGGCGATTTGGAGTTGAAAAGGAAAGTTTGTGGAGAAAAGTGATTGTGGGGAAGTTTGGGTGTTGTCAGGGGGATTGGGCTCCTTAATTGCCTTTTGGAGCGTATGGTGTGGGCATGTGGAAAGCCATTTCGAGTGTGACGTGCCAGGTCGATAAGGCTATCACTTATCATATTGGTGACGGTTCTACAGTGAGTTTCTGGAATGATATATGGTGTGGTGAGATCCCTTTGAAGGAGAGGTCCCGTCTATTTTTGCTATTGCCACTTCTGTAGAGGAGAGGGTGTTGGATGTCATGTGTAGGAATGGTGAGTCCATCTTTTGGGACATTAGGCTGCGTAGGCTCCTTGTTGAGAGAGAGGTGGAACCATTGGGGGATTTGCTGTAGATTCTTAATACTGTTCAGATTAGAGGAGGGAGTCATGTTCGGTGTTGGTGGCTTGCGGATGATAGAAGCTTTTCGGTCAGATCCTTTTTCCTTGCTTTATCTCCCCACTTCGGTCCGTTTGCTCACGAGGAGGTGGTTTGGAAATGGAGGATTCCCTCCAAAGTGGCTTTCTTCCTTTGGCTGGGTCTTCATGACAAGATTCTTACTCTCGATCACTTACAGAGTCGAGGCTGGTCTATGCCTAATCGTTGTTGTATGTGTGGTATCGTTGAGGAGACGGTGGATCATTTGTTGGTACATTGTGTGATGGAGGAAAGATGCTGGATTTTTTTCTGTTCAAAATTTAATTTGACTTGGGTTCCTCCTAGTAGCTTCCGTGATCTTCTTTTTAGGTGGGGTACTAGAAAGGCCAAGGGTCATAAAAATGTGCTTTGGAATCTTGTACTTGGAGTGGTTGCCTGGTCAATTTGGCTTGAGCGAAACCGGAGGACCTTTGAAGATAAGGAAGCTGGTTGGGAGGTGCTTCGGAATCGTATATTATCTTTGATTTTCTTTTGGGCCTCGATGTATGTTGAAATGAGAGGTCTTTCCTTTTATGACTTTGCTTGGGGGGATAATTCTTTTTGGTGTGAGTAATTTTATGTTGTTTTGGGGGAAAGGTTGGGTATACTCTTTGTGTACAGTTGTCTTAGAAGATATACTGTAAGTTTCATCTCTTTGTATAATTATATATACACTTATCGAGCAAAAAAAAAAAAAGAATGAACGAAAAGTATGGTATCACAATCACTCCAACCGGTCTTCCACGGTACACATGGCCTTTTCAGTTCAATTGAAGAACTAGATGTTTCCGCAGCAAGTTGGAGAAGATCCGGTGGTGAGAGATATCTGCAAAGTGAGATGAGCTTCTCCGACAATAGTGATGACAACAGGCTTTATCATCAAAATCGAGGTATAGGTTGGAAAGAGAAGTTGTAACAGTTTCCCGAGATCGATGTGTAATCGGGGGATTGAGTCCAATTTGAAGCGGCCTGTTCTAGAGAATAGCAACGATGATGATCAGCCTTAAAATGTGAATCCATCTGAAGCACAATCTCAAGTAATCGTCTTTCCCATTTTCCTCACTTAAGTCTTATCTATTCTCCTACCCCTTCTGTGTGGTGGTGTGTGCGATGTTGAATGGTGTGTGCGATGTTGGGTGGTCAGGAGGACCATTGGTGTTGGGGGATATGGGGAATCATGCAGAAGAAAATAATGGGCATTTGCAGGGGCAGGGTGATGCAATCATGTATGAGATTGGGTCGGCTCGTCAGCAGTTTTGTAATGCATCGAGGACGGGTCATCCCTGTGCGTATAATGGAAGGGGTGTTCGCCAGGTGGTGTTGTTGTTCTGGAGGTATGGGCTTCTATTGATAACAATCTAATGGTAGTAAATGAGGTTGAGGGGAAAATATTACTCCATTAGATTATAAATCCTGAACGATTAGATAGTTGCTGGAAAATGGAGGATAATTTTGATCAGATTGTCATTAGAAGTGATTTGGGGGAGGAAATATTAGAATTGTCAAAGAAAGGGGTGTCTAATTGGGTGCTTAGGAAGTTTACAAATGTTGGCAGTTTAAGGGAATATCTTGTAATTGCTTTGAAGAAGAGGTGAAGGCTTTGCTTGTAGCGATCGAGAATCATCATAAGGAGATCAGCATTGCAGGAAAAAGGAATAACAGGGAACTTCAAAAAACTTATGTGAGTTCTAAATGATTCAGGATGTCGGCTGAGAGGAGTTTAGCAAGGAGAAAAGGCAGAGGGGCAGGGCCTTGATTCCAGAGAGAGGAGGAGCTCTATTAAATCTGAATTAGAAGTGTGGAAACCAGATGTAGTATTTTGTCAGGAGACAAAGATGGAAGTCATATCTGAGTTCATAATGTTAGAGGTATAGGCTGAGAGGGAGGTTGATTGATGTCTTGTTTTTATTTATTTTTAATAATAACAACAGTTTCATTAATAAAAAAAAAATTCATAAAATGTGACCAAAAACGGTACAAAACAAAACAGCAGAATAACAAGTACTAGAGTACAAAAAATGAGAGAAGAAGAGGCACCAAAAAGGATCCCCATCAATCAATGTATCTCCTCAAGGCACTCATCAATGTCAATTTCGGCCTAAAAAACATCTCTATCCACTCCCCTTCTAGCCAAAGCATCCGCGTAATCATTTGCAGACCGAGGAATATGCAAGAAAGTGACACGCATGTCTTGTCCAAAAAATCTCACAAGACGAATTTGATGGTCAAACCTCTACGGATGAATGTGAGATTCAGTCATCCATGATATGACCGAGAGAGAATCACCCTCCACTATAAGACATCTTAAATCCATCTTTGCCTCCTTTATTCCCACAAGCAGAGCCCAAACCTCCGTCCTAGTCGAATCCCCCATCCCAATCGGACCCGAAAAAGCATTAACCAGCTTCCCATCAGAATCTCTAAAAACCCCACCAATCCTAGAACTCTCCGGATTTCCCATTGAAAACCCATCAAAATTGAGTTTGATGACACCAACAGGTGGGGCAAACCACTCTCTATGCTGTGTATGACAAGCTGATGATAAAAACATAATCACACTCTAGTCCCTAATAATCGACTAAGTGGAGTACTCTCTGAAATCCAGCAAGACTGACGCTCGTGAAGCCACCAATCCCACAATCAAATCAGTGATCGACGATAGACTTCTCTGTAAGTCATCAAAAATCCGACTGTTCCGCTCATTCCAAATAGACCAAAGGGTAGCGAAATTAACCATATCCATCATAATCTTCCCTTTCTTGCCCAAACCCTAAAATCTCCATTGAGAAAGTAATGAGACGACTTTCTCCGGCATCATCCAATCCACCCCCAATCTCTCCAAGAAAAACGACCACACACCCTAGCAAAGCTGCAATGGAGGAATAAATGGTCCACAGACTCACCCTGTTTCCTGCGCATGAAACAAATATGTGGAGAAATAGCCCAATTACCTCTCCTTTTTTGTATGATATCGCACGTGTTGATTTTATAGAGGAAAGTAGTTCACGCAAATAACCTAACTCTTGGGGGAATACGAGGTTTCCAAAGTCTAGAAGGGGAGAAAGGGGCACGGATAAGATTTTGCTCCTTACACAATGCAGAAAAAAAGGATTTAGTAGAGAAGGATCCACTAGGTTCCAAAGACCAAAACCGAACGTCAGGATGGGAGAAATCAATAAAGGAATAATGAAGACACTCCAAAATAGTACCAAGCTCAACTACTTCAGCTGGCCTAAGATCCCGCTTGAAGGCGAGGTTCCAGCTGAGAGTCTGAGACCAGAAGCAGACGGAGACAAGATATCAGACACATTAGCATCCCTCCAACTAGCAACCAAGTAGAGTCTATGAAAACGAGAATGAAAGTTGGAGTCCCCAAACCAAACATCATGCTAGAAACTAATACGACAGCCGTTACCAAACCCAAACCTTAAGAAGGAATAGAATGAAGAAGCAATTGCATTGATAGCCTTCTAGGGGCTCAGAGTGCCAATCCTGGCAGACTAGAAAATCTCCCACCCATTATCGCACACCCCATATTTGCTTACTATTACCTTGTGCCATAGTGTGTTATTGTCCATGCTGAACCGCCACAACCATTTGCCCAGAAGAGCCGATTTCAAATTAGGATATTTCCTAGATTAAGACTCCCTGACTCCTTCCTCTTGTACACCAAAGCCCAATTGACTAAATGATCTTTCCTATGATCCCCTCCCTCCCATAAGAAATCCCTCTGAAGCTTCTCAATCATTTTGACTACCCTCCCAGACGCCCTAAACAAAGACAAATAGTATACGGGAAGATTGGCCAATGCCACCTTAATCAAAGTAACTCTACCCCCTAAGGATAAATAATTCCACTTCCAGGTGGCTAATCTTTTCTCCATCTTCTCAATGACAAGTTGCCAAAAGGAAAGAGACCTAACATTATCTCCTAAAGGCAATCCAAGGTATTAGACAAGTAGGTCTGCCGCCCCACACTCAAGAAACTCCGCAAATTGCTGGACCCTACCCGACTCAAGATGGAAGCCTGAAATGCTTGATTTCTCAAGGTTAACTCTAAGACCCGAGATCATCTCAAAGCACCTCAAGATAGATTTGACCCAATAGGCCTGCTCCTCAACAGCTCCAAAAAAAAAGATAGTATCATTGGCGTATTGTAGGTGAGAAACCGACACCTTGTCCCCTCCCAACTGAAAACCCCTCAATGAGACCCATGTTCTCTGCTAAGGTGAAAAACGTGCTCAAAATGTCCCCAGGGGAGAGGGGGTCACCCTGGCAGTTGGTGGAGACCTCTAGACGACTGAAAGTGCCCATGCACTGTCTTGTTAAAAAGGAAGGAGAATGACACGTTCTTAATACACTCCGTGATCCAATTCCTCCATCTCTATCCAAAACCCTTCCACTGCAAAACCGAATCCAAAACACCCCAGTCCACCCTATCGTATGCCTTCTCCCAGTCTAATTTATCTACCATTCCTAACTCTCTCCTCCACCACCTCATTTGCAATCATCACATTGTCTAGAATTTGCCTACCTGCAATAAAAGCTGACTGGTTCTTGGACATAATGCCACCGATCACATTTTTGAGCCTCTCAATCAAAACCTTAGAGATAGTCTTATACAGGTTCGTGACCAACCAAATTGATGGTCTGAAGTCTTTGATCTCCCTAGCCCCTGATTTTTTTGCAATTAACACCAAAAAGGTCTCATTAGTGATCTTGTGAACCACCCCATTCTAAAAGAATTCCTCAAACACCTTCATCAAATCACCCTTGATCATAGCCCAACAATCCTGATAAAAAGCCATCGAAAAACCATTAGGACCCGGGGATTTATCCCAATCCAAACCCATGATTGCTGCCTTCACTTCTTCTTCCTCAAAAGGCCTTTCCAACCAATTCCTCTGAACAATGGAAAGGGTTTGCCCTTGCACATTCCTTAAATCAAAAAGGAGGTCTTGATCCGATGAATATAACTTAGCATAAAAATCCTTTAAGGCCGCCGTCATACCCTCCATACTTTCAACCATCTCCCCATTAACCAACAACCCATTAACGGTATTAATCTTTGCCCTCCCATTTTCCATTTTTATGGAAAAAACTGGTATTCCCATCACCTTCTTTAAGCCATGTTATCCTAGATTTCTGTCTCCAGACCTGTTATGTCGACTCAGCTGTACGTGCAAACCTGTTATGTCGAAAATTAGACAGATTTCTAGTCTGTCTAATTTTATTCCTACGAATGGATGGGGATAAAGCACCACGCCTAGATGGTTTCACATTACGATTTTATAAAAAAAGCTGGAGTACCATTAAAGAGCATCTAATGAAGGCTATTGAGGAATTTTCTTATATTCATCTTTTGAAAAAACTGCCAATGCTACATTTATTTCCCTTATCATGAAGAAAGAAGGTGATGTTAATATCAAGGAGTTCAGACCTTTAAACTTAGTGGGAAGATTTTACGAGATCATCTCTAAGCTATCGGCTTCGGAAATTTTTACCCAATATCATATTCCTAATCCCAAAGTGAGTCCACAAATTCATTTGCTATCAACACTCCATCTAGGATTATACTACCACCTATAAATGCACTTTGGGATTAGGATATGATATTGGGTAAAATTTACTAAGCCAATAGCTTACAGATGATATTGTAAAAGCTATTGGCTTAGAAATTTTTTACCCAATATCATATCCTAGTCCCAAAGTGCATTTATAGGTGGTAGGTAGATCCTGGATGGAGTGTTGATAGCAAATGAATGAGTGGGCTCACTATTGAGAGGCAGTGAACCGTGGTTGCTTTGTTAATTGGATATGGATAAAGCATATGATCATGTATGGTGGGACTTTTTGATGCATCTGTTAGGGGGATGGGGTTTGGGGTATGGGGTATGATGGAGGAAGTGGATGAAAACCTATATATCTACTGCATCTTTCTCGATGTTTGTTGAATGGAGTAGCTACAGGTTTCTTTAGGACACTGTTCCTTTTTTTGTCATGGTGGAAGCATTCAGTAGACTTATCCAGAAGGAAGAGAGGGCAAGTGGAGGGTGTGGTAGCAAGGTATGAGTGTCTTAGCATTTCCCATTTGCCGTTCGCTGTTGATATTCTTATTAATATTTTGCAAAAAATTCCAAGGGAAACTGGTTGTCTTAGATGCCTGTTTTTATGTTTTGAAGCTGTATCAGGGTTATGGATTATCTGAGTAAGAGTGAATTGATTGGTGTACTCATTCAAAAAAAAAAATGATTGTTGTAGGGGAGGTATTTAACACTGACCAGCTTCGGGTTATCTTGGGTTCTAGAGTGGGGTCACTACCAATCACATATCTTGTGTTACCTCTTGGTGCATTATGTAAATCTTCATTTGTATAGGGAAGGATTGAGGAGAGATATGAGAAGAAAGTAGCACTTTGGAAGACAAGGTACCTTTCTTAGGGCAGGAAACTGACCTTGATTAGAAGTTTTCTATCGAATTTACCAGCTTATTTTTGTCAATTCTTGTGATTCCGATTGCAGTGGCTAATAGAATTGAAAATTTCCAAAAAGATTTCCTTTGGAGTGGGAAAGGGAAGGTCATAAGTACCACTTAGTCAAGTGGGGTGAGGTATGTAAACCTAAAGGCGAAGGAGGTTTAGGGATAAGGGTGCTAGTGAATTTCAATGAGGCTTTATTGGGAAAGCGGTTGTGGCTCATTGGAAAGGAGAGGGACAGGTTATGGGTGGGTTATTGCGGCTAAGTATGGTTGTACTTCAGGTGAGTAGTCGTCTCAGTCCTATCAGGGTACATATGGTGTTAGTTCTTTGGAAAGCTATAGCTAAGATCTATGAGAGATGTTCTGCCTGTATTTGTTTGAGGTTGATGGGTGAAATTTTGAGGGTTTCTTGGGTTGGTAATGCTGCCCTTAGTAGTCAGTTCCCTGATCTGTTCAACATATCTTTAGGTCAAGAAGGAAGAGTTTATGATATTTTATGAAGGAATCAGCCAGGACTTTCTTGAATTTAAACTTTTGAAGACCTTTATTTGATAGGGGGATTGAGTTAGTAGCAGCGTTATTATCGGTGATTGACCGTGGTTCAAGGATTTGAGTTTAAAGAGGAGCCACATTCTAGGAGATGGATATGGGACAGCAAAGGGAGATTCTCAGTTAAAATCATTTTTTCAGGCTCTATCTCAGACAAATGCAAAGTTTGAACTTGAAAAAGTATTGTGGAGTAAGCATGTACCTTCCAAAGTAAAGTTCTTTATGTGGACGGAAGCTAAGGACAAGATTTTCACGGTTGATCATCTGATTTCCAGACGGTGAACGATTCTTAATAGGCGTATCATGTGTTCCTTGAATGCAGAAAGTGTAGCTCATCGACTGTTACATTGCAGCTCAGCTCATGGAATATGGTGTTTCTTTTTGAAAAGATTTGGCACCGATTGGGTCATGCCTGGGGATTTAGAGACATTTTGTGTTGTTGAGGGTGGAAGAGAGGTAGATCCAGGAGGGGTATATTGTGGAATATGTGCCCAGCAGCAATATGTTGGACCGTTTGGAAAGAAAGGAATAGTCAAGTGTTTGAAGGAAAGGCAAACAATTTGGAGGCCATCATTGATCAGGTGAAATCCATCCTTTTCTCTTGGGTTTGGTCCTACCATGAATTCGGTTCTATTTCTCCCTTTGCTCTTAAGGGGGAACGAGGATTTCTTGTAAACATTAAGGCTAGCTTGTCGGTAGGGTGTTGATAGTCTTTTTGGCGTTTCTACACAGTTATCTCTTAGGCTTACCAATGTATACTCTCCAGGTACGTATATAGACTGAGGGTGCATTTTTATTAATGGACCATGTACTTGTTCACTTTCTTACATATTATACTAAGACTATACACTCTTTATTGATAACAAAGACAAATAACTCCTACTGGAAGACAATTAGAATAATATGAGAAGTAGCCTGCAGGATTAGAACAGTAAAACTAGGCAGAAGTTCTTAGATTAGAACCAGAACAAGAACTTGAATTGGATGCAGGGTTGTACTAGAGACAATAATATGTAGAACCAGAACTAGTAAATGGAAACAACAGCAGAAAATTGAAGTACGAAATGAAAAAATCTGCTGGGAAACTCTTAGTTTGTTTGAGACTGATACATGACTGTTGAAAAGGATCCATATGTACAGTGATAGATAGGATGTCAACGGGTTCCTTTTCCTTCTAAAAGCAATCCTACTACATTTTGACCCCAAATCTCTCAAATTATAGGGAAAGATTGGGCCTTGGTAGGTTATTGTTTAAGTTGTCAAATACAACGAAATTGAACCTTTCATCCCATGCGTGATTCATGTTCTTGAATCTTGATGATTGCCATCTACATTAGTGTCCCCCAGTTGATTAAAACTCAATATTGAGCTTTCAGGTGTTAAATAATGTTGTGACCCGAAATCGTTAATCTCGAATTACGACTATCAGGTAGAAACCATAGCAGTTATTTGGGATAATATCTGTATGACTATGACCTGCTTTATGGTTGCATCAGAGTAACTAAATAGCGGAAGATAAGAAATCTACGGATATACATCCTAGTTAAGGGATACATACATGAAAAAAAAAACTTTACAATACATACATACATCTATATACAACCATAGTGTTTAAACTCGGTTCCCGGCCGAGACGAACGGCCGCATTTATTTAAAAAAAAAAAGAAAAAAATTATGGATCGGACGATCCATAATTTTTTGGAGTGCTTCTCGGACCGGAACCGACTTGGGGATCGGACGATCCTTGACACTATGTATACAACTGCTCACATCAAGTCCAAAACTATTCAACCCATTCTTACTTTTCTTCTCTCTCTCCCTCTCTCTCTTTGCCTTTCTCTTACAACAAACAAATGTGATTATGCTCTTCTTCTTGAACATGAGTCTCTAGCTCTTTCTCTAGTTCCACATCGTCCTCTAAAATAAAATATTTTAACGAGACAATAGTCCCAGTAAATAATAACCATAGCACAACGGTAAAACAAGTCATTTAATACGCATATATGGAGGAAACTAAATTAGAAATCAATGCTATATGCATTTTCAGTTGTTTTGAAATCATGTATGCACACGGCTACATAGGTCGTCTAAATTCCATTACTACCAGTATCACATATAGCTTTCATATTGTACGGATATGAACAACTAAGGATACAAATAGACATAGACTTTAGATGACTGATAGAAATTAATGCAATTTAACTAGAAAGTACAATATAAAATATTCGGGATAGGCATATAGCTATCCAGGCTACTCTATAGCTAAAGGCATGGACGCAGTGATGCCACCCCTCATGATAGTCAGATCACAGGTCTGATTTTGCTGAAAGAAGGCTCGTGGCAAAGTATACCTTATCTCGATGTGGGCCTTTCATGTTTGTTTGCTCCGTGAAGCCATGTCATGGAAGTGAACTCATTGATCAGATGCGTCACTGCAACCACTTGTTCAAGGGTTCATATCATATAGATCGCATCCTATGTGGCAAATAAATGAAACACACAGTCATATACTCATATTCACATCATCTGTATATCATGTTATTTCTTATCATGTCTTTCATATCATCTCATATCATTTAATATGCATGTCATTTCGTAACGTCTCATATCATGTAATGTGCGTATTTATGTATACTTTTGTGTCGAAATACGATAACCCATTTATTGTAAAATCATATGTAAAACCCTTCTTTAAAAGTTTGAAATTCAATGTTCCTAAAAAATAAGAACCAATCCAAATAAATCAGAACCAAAATTTTAAATACTATAAAATGCAGTTGTTGGCAAGCTGAGGAACACCCTTCGGTGGACTCTCGGGGCCTTCGGTGAACCGACAAGGAGTTCAGCTAGCCGAAGCCCTCATCCGGCAAACCGAAGCAGGCAGAATTTCTGCTAAACAGCATGCCTCCCAACAGACTTTATATAAATCATTTTCTATGTATCTAACATATCTTCTAATGCACAATTAAACATTATTTACATATTCTAGAAACTATTCAACCATGAAACAAAATATGTACCTATGATTCACAATATAAGACTTAAAAAATGAAATAACTGTTAAAATTATAATCACAAGATGGCCAACATGAGAAATAGATTCACTACAATGAAGTCATTGGTAGTTGATGAGGTAGAAGTGAGGGATGAGGAGGGGATGAAAAAGGCGGCAGTTGGTTTTTTTGAAAAGCTAATTGAAGAGGAAGAAGTTAGAAGGCCTTGTGTTGATGGTTTGAGGATGACTGCTTATCCAGTGGGGTGGCCGAAGCCCTGGAGTTAGAATTTTCTGAAGAGGAGGTGAGGGGAGCTGTGAAGGAATTGAGGGGTGACAAGTCCCCTGGCCCAGATGGTTTTACATTGGCTTTCTATAATACGTGTTGGGAGGTCATCAAGGGGGATGTGATGGGGGTTTTCTCAGAATTTTTCTCTTATGGCAAAGTAGTAAAGATGGTTAATTCAACATTCTTAGCTCTAATTCCTAAGAAGGAAGGAGCGGTGGAGATTAAAGATTTTCGGCCTATCAGTCTAGTGGGTAGCTTATACAAGATTTTGTCAAAGGTTTTATCTAATAGATTGAAGAAAGTTATTAAGGGCCTCATCGGGGACACTCAAACTGCTTTTGTGAAGGGAGGCAGATATTGGATGGGGTGCTGATAGCCAATGAGTTTATTGATTCAGTCCTGAAGAGAAAGGAGAAGGCTCTGATTTGCAAGGTGGACCTAGAGAAAGCATATGATTATGCCAACTGGGAATTTCTGCTGTATCTGATGGGAAGAATGGGTTTTGGGGGGAGGTGGATCTCATGGATCAGATTCTGCATCTCAACCACATCCTTTTCAATTTTGTTCAACGGTTCGTCGGTGGGCTTCTTTAATGGCTCTAGAGGCTTAAGGCAGGGGGACCCTTTATCCCCTTTCCTCTTCTTGTTAGTAATGGAGAGCCTGGGTAGAATGATGGATCAGACGGTTGAACTAGGCCTTCTTGGAGGTATTCGGGTAGTGGATGCCGTTCGAAGCATATCTCACCTTCAGTTTGCGGATGCCACTCTCGTCTTATGTAGGGCAAATCAGGCGGATCTGAGGTCTTTGAGGTGTGTATTTCTGTGCTTTGCAGCGGTATCAGGGTTGAGAATAACTTGGCAAAGTCTGAACTGATTGGGGTGGGGGAGGTGAATAATCTGAACCAGTTAGCTTTTTGGTTGGGGTGCAAGGTAGGCTCGCTACCGTCCAGTTACTTGGGTTTTCCTTTGGGGTCTGCTTTTAAATCGATTGGGGTGTGGAATAAAGTGGTGGAAAGAACGGAGAAGAAGTTGGCCGCTTGGAAGACAAGATATTTATCAAAGGGCGGGCGGTTGGTTTTGATCAAGAGCTCCTTATCTAATCTTCCTACCTATTTAATGTCACTATTGACAATTCCAACTTC
>JAUPMG010072602.1:0-27068 GCA_031762675.1 Pachysandra terminalis
ATATTTATATTTATATTTATATTTATATGGACTTCAAAGATATATATAGCCTAATTGAGAGACTTCATTGCTGCTTTTACTTGATTGCAAAAGAGAGGTTATTTTGAAATGAAAGTTGCTGATCTCCAGATTACTTGGAAACATCCTCTTAATGGTGAATCTGGTTTGGATATTAGTCAGGTTTTGTATAGAATCTTGAATGTACAGGATTTGTGCAATTTTGAAAATTTGCACAAGTTTGACAGGTCTTGCGTAATCTTTCCTACATTTTGGAAGAAGTACTCGTTTGGAATCCTAGTTGTTTGATAAAATGCTCCATATAGAGAAACCTGGTGGGACACGTAACACGAGAAAGCTTATTTGGTAAACTCCACTTCTCTACGTGTTCTTTCAGTGAACCTAAGGTCGCATACCAAGTTTTGGTCCCAAAGACGTTTTCCATGTGGCAGAAAGAATTCTTCTAAACTAGCGTCTTTTCAGTGGAGAACGTAATAAACATTAAAAAAGTTGACAATCACTAGTACATGTGTCAAAATCTATGACACATGTACTAATGGGGCTCTTGTGGGTTGAAGTATTGTCCACATGGCTGATTCAGAGAGTCCCCCATCAGATGGACAGTCTGGATTGATCACATTATTCCTCCATGTAGCAAAAGAAGCCTTGTCTCACCAGGCAACTAAACCTGGTGAGGCAGACTAGAATACCTTTCACCTTTCTTTGTGATTGATGCCAAAACTGAGATCAAATACCAAAGTAGTAACCCCTCTTGGAGATGGTTATAAGGGGGAGCGGATTTGCTGTGGGGTAGTCCCCTGTGGGGTTGCTGTGGGGTAAAGACAGCCCCATGGGGTGAAAATACCATTTCACCCCTCATGGTGGGGTCGCAGGGGTGAAATGGTATTTTCACCCCATGGGGCTGTCTCTACCCCACAGCAGATCCCGTCCCATTATAAGGAGGAGGATTGAAATCATAATAAAACTCCTCTTGCAATCTAGGCTGTGGCATGGTACTTATTTCCTTGAGAAAGAACTAGTGTGATGAGACTGTAATAAGTGATCTTGGACCAGTTAGTATGGCAAGACTAGAGAGTGGTAAAGAAGAGATTAAATTGTTACTACAGCATATATAAGCATTTGAAGATAATTTGCTACTACCATTCATGGCTGATTTGCTTTTGTTATTGTTATACATCATATTATAGGTTTTCAAGTATAATATGCTAGGATCTTTGATGATGAAAAAGATTTGCATATGCTATTTGATGAATGGAGGTAAGCATTGACAGCTCTCGCCTCTTGGAAATTTGGAAATCATATGATCACCTAAGTGAGTTTCAGTGCCATTGGTGGTAGAAGGAAATTTGCTTCAAACAAAGCTTGCTTGTGTATTGCTTTTTTCCCCCTCTAATTTCCTAGGAAATTTTTGCATGCAGACTATCTTCTAATAAATTGTGTTACATAAAAATTTGTATTTAGGAAATGGGAAATGAATTACGCTCATGAAGGTATTACATGTAAGGTGGCCTATTTTGCATAATTCAATTTATGTAAACTTTTTGCAGCTATCAAGTTATGGTTATAACTAGAACTAGCAGGCTGGAAAGTCTTCCCTATCTATTGAAGTTACTTGGATCCTTATTAGGAGTTCTATGGATGTATATTGCGTTATCTGCTCTTTATTTAAGATACCTAGTAGGGTCTTGAAGAGAATGCGAACAATTGTAGAGAGATCTTTGGGGGGGAGGGGGTTGAGAAGAAAATTCCGTTTGGTCAAGTGGGACATGTTTGAAAACCTAAGAAGTTTGGAAAGTTGGTCAACTGAAGGATCAAACTAGTGACACAAGCTCTTCTTGGTATGTGGCTGTGGAGGTTTAGCGAGGAGGAGAGGACTTTTTGGGGAAGGTTAATTTCAGGTAAGATCAAGCTCTTCTTGGTATGTGGTTGTGGAGGTTGAACGAGGAGTTAAGGGCTCTTTGGAAAAGGGTAATTGTATGTAAGAATGGGTTTGAAGAGGGTGGGTTGGATAGTAGGGTGGATTAAGGGCCTCTAAGTTTTGGTGTTTGGAGAAAATTGTGAAGGTTACAGATGGCTTTTTAGGGGAAATAAGTTGGTGGTGGGGAGTGGGAACCTAAGTTACCAGAGCATAGTGCGAGAGTGAGAGCATGAAAACGTCAAATTTTAAAATATCCTCAAAGTGAGAGCTTCTATAATTGCAAATTATATTTTATAAGATGATTAGTATATACTATGTATCTAACACATTGTGCATAATTATAAGCATTATATTATATTTTATATAAAACATATTATATCTTTAGCTGTTTTGTGCTTATCAAAATAAATTGAAAGTAGAAAAGATTTATTCCTTTAAGAAAATGATTATTTATCTCTTTTATTAAGAAATATAAATATATAATGTGACGCAAGAAGAGAGAGAGAGAGAGAGAGAGAGAGAGAGAGAGAGAGAGAGAGAGAGAGAGAGAGTATCATTAAAGGTGACATCTTTTTGCATTTAATGACAAGATGGTTTAATAGTCAAATATTAGTTTTTAATATTCTTTTTTTTAATTGATCAAAAGTCTTTTCCTCTAATGCATTTAATGTTTCACCCTTTTACTCTTTTTTTTGGGTAAAAGGAAATAAATTACTGCATTTACTCATTTCTTGGTAAAGTAAAAATTGAATGGATTCATGCAGTTATAAAATAAATTCGCACATTATGACGCATCTGCACTCAAGTCGTAAATCCACAAGTTAAGTGCAAGTGCGTGACCTCATCTGAGCGAATTAGGTAGCTAAGCTGGGAATTGAATTCGTTTTTGAGAGGATGACTAGTGGGCGTGGGCATGGTATTGTATCGAGGTAGCGTATCGGTCATCTCGAAAACAAATACGTATTGAGTATCATATCGGATGTGTGGATACGCTCTAAAAATCATAGATACGGTGGATACACAAGGAAAATGGTGGATACGTAAGATATCAATAAAATGGTGGGTATATAAAACAATACCTACTTTTATACAGAGATAAAGTAAATATATGATAAATTAACATGTTTTTGATATGATACGCCCACACATACAATATATATTAATGTGGAAGCCAATCGCTACGCACGCTAGCCAATGGAAACTGAATGAAAACTTCAATAAGGGTATAGGAAAGTCATAAATATATTACATAAACTAATAAAATGTAAAGAAAATCATACATATGGAATATATCATAAATAACAGTATGTAATCAATTGTAACTTTTATGGCACATAAGCAAACTCAAACTTCAAACATCAAAAAATGAACTAAAACTCTAAAAATCCATGCATTACCTGATATTAATATAATCATCCAAACAGTAAAAGACCACCGGCATAAGAGCATTAGTACCACAAAGTTCCATGCAAGCTCAGCATCACTCATGAAAATCTCCTAATGGCACGTGATGCAAATTCTGAACATGCTGACAATATGATTGCCAATCCATGTAATGCTGGTATCAAGCCTCGTAATCTCTTATACTACTCATACTGGGCTGCAGTGCATCCAACATAACCTCCAACCTCAGCATGCTGCCCCATCTGTCCATATAAGGAAGAGTGCGAAGGTTATCCCTTTTGGCCATGCATATATCCAAAACCGGGCTAATATGACAAAGATGTGCCATTGCCAGTGTAGTGTGGCCCGTATCAATAACCATAACTAGGCTGATAAGCTGAAGATCCTGTTTGGCCATACCCATAACCATAGTCGTATGATGATGTAGACCATTCCTGGTCATAACTAGATGAAGATCTTTTAGCCCTGAATACTATGTTACATGGACACTTCCCTTAGCTTGCCGAATCCCGTGTTCATACGTATGGACACAAATTCGGACACCGACATGCCATGGACACTTCCATGCCGTGTCCAAAGAAGAAGGTGAAAGAATAAATAACAAAGAAGAAGAAAGAAGAAAGTAGAAGAACGAAGAAAGAAGAAGAAATTATTTAAAAAAAAAAAAATTTAAATATCTAGCCGTGTCCTTGAATCCTATTTTTTATGGCTTGCCGAATCCGACACCTCGTACCCGTGTCGGACTCCGACACGTACCCGTACATGTGCAACATAGCCTGAATATGGTCCACCACTAAATTTGCTAGAAATCCCAACATTAATCATATCAACCCCCTGTGTAATCACATATAGTCCATGCGACGGTCGCTATCATCGAATCCTTGTTGTCGTCGTCAATGTCTTGAATGGCGTTGACGTGGTTGGTGTTAATATTGACTCCAGATAAGCGGTCGGCGGTTAGGGGACTCATGGTTGGCATGATCAAATCACCGCTCCTCTGTGCCACCACCACACCCAGGCCCAACACTAACTCCACGTGCACGCTTCTCTCCTCCACCTTGTGGTTGTGAATCACCATCATACCCACCATAACCGCTATCATATCATTCCCATCTCTCAGGTGATCTCATCATCCTTGCAAACGCCTCATCATCATTTATCCCTGGCCTGGTAGTGTTCTGTCATCTCACTCCCTTTCTCGTATCAGGCTCAACCATGCCTCTACTAGACCCTGCACCCACTCATGCACTATTACCTGCACCAGCACCGACACTACTCACTCTTGCAGCTCCCCAGCTCCCCCCTCCTCAGCACTAACTCTCTCAACTAGGCCTGCCAAGTCGCTATTTGGCCTAGTTGGCCTACCCTGGTCATCAAGCTCATCTAGAACTACCTCATCTGGATTCTTCAGCCTCTCAGTAAGAGTCTCGTCATCTTCAAATATGCGAGCCAAATCAATAGGCTTGAACTCTCCCTCACCTCTTCGACTTTATTTCTGGAGGTGCCTCATCTTGAGCCTCATATTGTAATGCACAAAAACCAACTTCTCCAACTTTGCATAGTTTAGACAGTTCCACTCTTTAGTTTCGATGAGAGAGAAAGTACTCCAGTTCCTCTCACATCCACTAGACGAAGCCGTCCATGATAGGAGCCTCAGTGCAACCCTCCTCAAGTTGAGGGCATCAGTGCCATACAAAAACCACCACTCACTTGCAAACAATCAAACGAAAAAAATTCAGATCTCGTTTAAATTATAATCCTTCTGAATAACTGATTAAATTATTTAATTGTTTTTTAATACCTGGTTCAGATGTAGTTTGGGCCCTAATAGTAGCTTGATCACCAAATCCATACATAGCATCTCCAAATATTTTCTCCAAATTAGGGAAAGAGGTTGTTAGTGAAAGAGATTGTTAAATCAATCATAATTTATGAGGCATGACGTGACTTCCTTAGAAGGTAATGTTTACCTCATTAGGTGTCACGCTAGATCTGGTTAAATCACTCTCTAGCCTCAAAATTACCCTTAGGAATGCATTTATTGCTTTGTATCGCTTCCAAGGTCTTCAGCGCAATGGTATGCTGAACGGAGGTAAAATGTTGGAAAAAAATAATAACACATTAATAATCATTCTCTAACTTACAAAGAGTAGGAATTAGGAATATGATTAAATAAGTGATATCAAATCTAATGGTTATACATGCTGCATGGATGCCCTATATGAGTTGTTTCTCGCATCTCGCATCAATAATTGTACAATAACCCTTGTAATGTCTGCGTGTAGTCTGTATCTCCTCAACCTTTGCATCTAGTATGGGATCTGTGATCTCATATGGGGTGGGGTCCTTAATCCTTGGGCCTGCTCTAGCAATCGCATCAATCATGGTTTGATAATACGGATTGTTTTCTACATTCGACGAGATGTTACTGTATATGATCCATCTACCAATAGCTTCACATTCTTCACCCATTTTCTCGGATGCCAAACATCCTTCAGCCTACGCTGCTTCGAATCTCTAGTCCTGTAAATAGAGGGATTCATCTCCTCTAAACTGGGACCCCTAGCCTTCTTTGAAGGCTTCTTGGACTTGCCAACTATTTTTTCAAAAGCTTCTTTGACACTCATGTTGTGCATCAAACCACTCCCAACCTTGCCACCAGCATCAGTACCTCTGCTAGGAGTACATCCAACATCCCCACCTCCTCTATATTTCTCTCTGATGCATATCATATATAAACCTTTTCATTGCAGCGTCGTACTGCTCTCTCTCAAGGGATGTCATCATCTCCTCCACGTCATCGTCATCATAATCATCACCAACATCCTCATGTATATGTATGCCCTTTTCCCTATCTGTTCCAATCCCAATAGATGACCCACTTGCTAATCTCTCCCTCAAAGCTTCCCTCTCCATAACAACCTCAGCCTTCTCCTTCTTTGAATTCCTAAGATTCTCTGCTACAGGCCTCGATACCTCCATCGGGCAATTCAAACACCTCTCAACATTGGGATTCCTACCTGCTAAATAGTTTTTCAATCTAGTGATCCCACCTCCCCTCATCTCCTTATGATAATAGTTGCATCTTGTCCATAATCTATTCCCATCTATAGCTTGCTCATGCTCTGAACCAATATCAATTGCTCTCCTCTCCCTTGCCTTAGGCGCCATATCTACAAAATAAAAAAAGTACATTATATATAAGAATAAAATAAATAGAAGATTTAAAAGTTACATATTGATAACAAAGTAATTCAATTAGCAAAAAAAAAAAATAATTTTAAGATTATTTTATTGTAAATAATTTTAAAATATGTTGCACGTTGAAAAACATAAATTAAAGATGTTAAAAATAAATTAAAGTTAAAATAACATGTAAAAGATAGTTATTAAACACTATGCAATATAATGAGGCAAAAAAAATATTTTTTAATATTTTTATTAAAATAATATATAAAGTATGTTTAAAATTATAATTATTAATTTATTATATCAATCTATGACACTAAGGTTTTTCAATGATTGATCTACATAATATAAATAGAAAAAGAAAATTTGAACTATTTTATATATGTAAAAAATTATTTTTTTATATTTTTTATCTTTTTTAACTATTTTATCACAAAAATAATTAAAAAATTTATTTTTCACAAAAGATAAAGATTAATGATAGAGGTGATAGATTAGCCCCAAACTCATCATGTATAAAAAAAATCAAGCTCAAACATAAGGTTTGTAAAGGTTTTTGTTTTCAACAAAACAGCCATCAACTTGAAATCCATAGTTCTATGAAATGTATACCAAAATGTAGCATTTGAAGGTAAAAATAATGATCTATAATGGAAAAAAATGACGTAAATCTCATGCCAGTCAAAACTTTAGCTCAAGAACAATTTTAGGCTTTGATCCACCAAACATCAACTTTTGCACACAATTATTCTAGATTTTAGGTCAAAATCTGATGTGTTTGAATGGGTTTGGAAGGTTTTTTTAATAGGGACGGGGTTTGGAAGCAATGTCCAAACCAAATGGAAGCTTCTGCTTTTCTGCACTTATCGACTATATCTAGCGATACATTCGATATTTTCAATTTATCGAACCGTATCACGTGATACGGTCGATAAATTGACTGTCTCGCGTGATACAGTTCTTTTTTACTTATCGTATCCTACATATACGTACCGTATCGACCAATACAGTTAATACGATACGATATTTTGTTCCATGGGCATGGGTAGACTTTGTGATTGTTGTCCTAATTTGTATTGGTTCTCTGAATTTTCCTGTTAACCATTTTACCAAAATACTGGCTATAGTACGATAAAATCGTGTAGACTCCTCACTTAAGGGTCTTACTCCTAGAGAGATGAGGGAGTGCGTGACTCGTTTCTGGAGTCTATTATGATTTTGAAAGTGGTTGTTTCTTAATCAAATTATTTTATGAGACCTTGGCGGTTTGGCATTGATTTCGAGGTACTTTGGTATAAGGTAATTCTAAGCAAATACGGGACAGGTGTTGGTGAATGAGAAATTAATCAAATAGCAAGAATATATTGTCATAGTCCTTGGAAAGCCATTTCTGCTATTGCCTCTTCTTTTTATCCTCTTATTTGTTTTGGGATTGGTAGGGGTTCGCACGTACGGTCTTGGCATGATCTTTGGTGGGGTGAGTCTATTTTCAGTATCAGATTTCATAGATTGTATTTGGTGGTGCAACATAGGGATGCCATCGTCTCAAACATTCGCTCTTGGTCATCTACAGGTTTGGTCTGGAATCTTGCTTTTAGGAGGGATCTTAGACTTGGGGAGATGAATGAGCTATCGAGTCTTTTTGAATCTATTAAATTTTGTTTCATTGATTTTGATAGTTCGGATTTCCGAGTTTGGCCCTTGGAATCTAGTGGTGTGTTCTCTACCAAATCCTTTTTTTCGATTCCTTGGTGGAGAGGATTTAAATCGGACCTTTTTTTGTCCTTCCAAGTTGTGGAAGGCCAAAGTCCCTCCTAGAGTTAGACTATATGTGTAGACTGCTATTTTATATCAAATTAACACCTACGATATACTTCAAAAGAGGAGAGGCAATTTGGCCATTTCTCCACATATCTGTTTTATGTGCAGGAAGCCAGGAACCAAGGGGAGTCAATGAATCACTTGTTTCTTCATTGTTCTGTTGCAAGGGGATCTAAATGCATTTTTTGCGACTCATGGTCATTGATATGGATTGGGTGATGCCGGAGATATTGTAGTGTTGCTGAATCAGTGGAAATTTCGTGGGTTGGGGCAAATAGTAAAGATTTTCTTTGAGTCCCTTTTTTATTCAATTCTTTGGGTTATTTGGAATGAACGCAATGGGCATATATTTGAGGAGGTACAAAGACCTTTTTCATGGATGATTGATTCAATCCTGGGGATGGTGGCAGGATGGGTAGCAGTTAGACATGAATTCCGTGATATCTCTTTGGATTCGATTGTCAGATGTTGGTGTGATTTACTATTCACTTCGACTTCTCGTCCTATTCAGAATGTTGTTTGGAGGGGGACGGATAGGGTGTTATCAAGCTTAATTTTGATGGTTCCTCTTTGGGTAATCCAGGAAGATCTGGGATTGGAGGGATTGGTGTAGCAGATTCAACATCAACAAAGCTAAGAGCCTTGATTGCAGGTTTGGGGGAAGCAAAGAAATTGAAGCTAGATCATTTACAGGTTAATGGAGATTCTTAATCTGTTATTTCATGGATGTCAGTTGCTGGTAGGTTCCCTTGGAGGTATGATCATTTAGTTCGGTTAGCACGTCATCTTTCATAGGGTTTACAGATAACTTTTTTCCATGTTCAGAGGTCGACTAATGTGGAGGCAGATGTTTGGGCCAGGCATGGCGTGGAGAGAGTTTTTTGGTGTGGACATACCTAGGGGGAGATATAGAGGTTTCAAATGATTAGGAATCTTTTTGGTACCTATCTGTAGTTTGTGTAACTTTTGTTTTTCATTTTTTTTGCATCACAGTTTGTGACCCTATTATTTACTTTTATCCTCTTTTAATGATTAATAAAATGCTGTTAATTATCAAAGAAAATAAATTAATTTTGTTTGGAAATATCATCCTTTATATCAACATAAAAATCACTCATTTGATTCTTTATTCTTTTCCTATGTTGCTAATAATAAAAAAAAGTTGCACCAAAGATTGGGGAAGGGAAAGCAAAATGAGAATGCATAGAGATGAACTTGAAGAGGTGATTGGGGAAGTGGTGTCTAGCAACCAAAGTGCTTTCATCAAAGGGAGACCAACTTTAGATAGTATCCTTGTTGCTAATGAGTGTATTGAAGAGAGGAAAAATTCAGTGGATAAAGGTCTTGTCTTGAAAGTTGATTTGGAAAAGGCTTATGATAAGGTTGAGTGGAATTTTATTGAGTCCGTTCTTAGGTGGAAAGGATTTCCGGATCGGTGGTGTAGGTGGATCAAGGGTTGTATTAGTAATGTCCAATTTTCCTTCTGTCTTAATGGGGGTATTGCTGGTCTTTTTCCGTCGTCTCGTGGTCTTAGGCAGGGGGATCTCATTTCCCCTCTCCTTTTTACCCTTGTGAGTGACGTGTTGAGTCGGTTCTTCAGGACAGCGGAGGAGCTTGGTAGAATCCAAGGATTTAGAGTTGGGAGAGACCGTATTCCTGTGTTTCATTTGCAGTTTGCGGATGCTACGATCATCTTCTTGGATGCTTCAAAAGAAAATGCTTTTTGGACCAAATGCATTTTGAAATGTTTTGAAATGGTGTCAGGGTTGAATGTGAATCTGGAAAATAGTAGTTTGTCTGGTATCAATGTGGAGGAGACATATCTTCAGGAGTGTTCTGCGTTAATGGGGTGTGGGGTGGGGAGATGGCCAATGAATTATTTGAGGTTGCCCTTGAATGGGAACCATAAGAGTGCTCAGTTTTGGTTGCTGGTTGTTGAAAAAATGGAGAAAAAGTTGGCTTCGTGGAAGCGTAAATACCTGTCCTTTGGAGGTCGTATTACTTTGATTCAAGCTTCTTTGGGTAGCTTACCTATGTATTATGTCTCTGTTTCAGACTCCTAAGTCTGTGATTAATAGGATGGAAAAACTTCAGAGAGACTTTCTTTGGGAGGGTGGTGGGGTGAAGAAGGACCATTTAGTGAGATGGGTTGATATGTGTAAGGAGAGGGATAAAGGTTGGACTTAACCTAGGCAATCTTCACACGCGGAATCAGGCTTTTTTGGGCAAATAGTTATGGAGATTTAGCACTGAGAAGAAGGCTCTGTGGCATTCCGTCATTGCAAGCAAGTTCGGTGTTCATTCTAATGGGTGGGATGTCAATCCTAGGCGAATATTAAATCAACTAGTTCATGGAAGAATATTACCTCATTATTTCCTGTGTTCTCTGCTAAGGTTAGATTCTCAGTGAGTTCAGGTAGGTCTATTCATTTTTGGATTGATGTCTGGTGGGGAGAGCAATCTTTGGCCTCTTGCTTTCCTAGAGTATTCCGGTTAGTTCGTTGTCAGGATTCTTTTGTTGCTGATGTCCTGAGTTGGTCTTTTGCAGGTCTCTCTTGGAACCTTCCTTTTCGTCTGGATCCGAGGTTCATGGAAGTGGAGTTAGGTAATCTTTTTGATCTCCTTAAGAATGTGGTTATTGACGAGTCCTCCCTTGATTCTCGTGTTTGGTGTCTGGACCCTAGTGGGAGTTTTTCTTGTAAATCATTTTTCGGTTCTATTCGGAAGAGTAGTCCTAACCTTTTGATTCATTTTTCCACCTCTCGCTTATGGGGGTCTAAAGTTCCTCCTAAAGTTAAAGCCTTTGTGTGAACTGTCTTCCTTAATCGTATTAACACTGCAAATAATCTTCAAAGGAGAAGAAAGTTTATGGCTTTGTCCCCTCAGGTTTGTGTGATGTGTATGCATAATGAAGAATTTGTTGACCATCTCTTTTTCTCTTGTGGATATGCAACAAAGGTGTGGGGTTTTTTTGTTAGGAGTGATGGTGTGGTTTCCCCCCCGAGATATGTGAGAGACCTTTTTGATCAGTGGGACTTTCTGCTTAGGGGAAGAAGGGACGGATTATTTACAAGGTGTTATTTTTCTGAATCCTGTGGCATATTTGGGGTGAGCGTAATAATAGAATTTTTAAGGATTCCTGGAGGAGCTCGAACAGTCTTATTGACTTGACTGTGGGTACTATGGCTGCTTGGTGTGGGGTTCTATCAAAGTTTCAGAATGTGTCCTCTTTGAACTTTGTTAGATGTTGGGAGACCATTATTGCGATGTAGTTCTTTGTACTGGTTTGTTTGTTACTTTGGGTTTTACTAGTTTTTGTTTTTTTTTTCTTTTTGTTGTTGGTTCTCTGTCTTGGGGAACTGTCTACTTTTTGCTTGCTTTTGTACATCCTTCTCTATTAATACATTTTCTTCGTTATTGATCCAAAAAAAAAAAAAGAAAAAACATGTCGAGCAAAATTTGGAAAAATCATTTCCACCCCATTTTTTTTACTCCTTGCCCTAATCACTAATGTTTGCATATTTCTTTCACATTCAACACTAAGATTAGATTTGTTGCCATCTTGGGTTGAAGATTTCAAACTTTTTGAAGTCATGCCCTAATCTCCTCATTTGTATTTGCTTATTTTATGTATGTGTTATGCCATTTCAGTCTTTTATTGTGTTGCATGCACCTATTTATCTTTTTTATGCTTTGATTGATTCATTGTGAATCCTATCTATATGTTTCACATGTCGGTTGTATACCTAAATATATGTCATTGACCATATACACATTATTTGTCATTTTTTATGTTTTTTAAATGCATTTAGGCAGCAATTATATCCCCTCTGAAGCTTGATAATCAAAACACATTTTTTTACCCACTTTTTTGTTTCTTTTCTTCTCTTTTGCATGTCTACGACATGCCGCCAGGGGACTCTGGCTACAAGTTTTGCGATAGCAACATTTCGAACGTTGGTTCTTCCATAAGACCCAATTGAGAGAGAGAGAGAGAGAGAGAGAGAGAGAGAGAGAGAGAGCTTTCTTTATCCATACCTTGGTAGATTTCAATTTCTTCTTTATCTATATGTGTAATTACAAAATCTCTTCTCTAATATGCTTGTTTGCATTCATTCCCAAAATATTGAATTTTAATTTTAAAATACTCAATGAAAGTTTTTATGACATTTTCTTCACTTAAAAACCCATGGTAATAATACTATTAAACAAATGAAAAAGAATTTTGTAATTTTTTGTTTTACATATTTTGTAGTAAACAATAACTCATTTACTTCAAAAGAAAAATACTAACTAGTGAAAAATTTCCAACGGTTTCAAATTAGAAAACTAAAAACTAAAAATAAAATAAAATAAAATAAAATCATGACTGATAATTTTGTTCTCAAATCAAATGTTTAATTGTTGTTCAAATTACAATCAGTTGTCAAGGTTATCATTGATGATTCAAATCACAAATCAATGGTTAGCATTATTAGTCAACGGTTATGATTGACTAATAAGGCTAAAATAGTTATGATACCATGTGGTGGTATTCTAAATTCCAATATAAAGGTTCATGATGATTATGAACTAATTGTTAAAGTTGTCATTGATGATTCGAATCACAAATCAATGGTTAAGATCTGGTAATAAGGTTAAATTGGATATGATATCATGCGGTGGTATCTAGATTCCAATATTTCGGTTCACGATGAGAATGCATATCTTGGTTTATTAAATATGTTTTAATGCATAACTGAATTTTGTTATATTTTGACTTTTTAGTGCGTATTTATGCGTCAACAAAAAATTTCCCCCAGAGATAATCTAGTGATAGAACTATTTTCTTGTATTTTCTCCATAATGCAATCCTAAGATACCACTAAAACAATTGTTTTTACAGTTGTGCTCAAATTACAAAACTTTGATTATTGTGGTCTTAATTATGGCTGCTGGAATTCATAATCAAAGTTTTTCATAGGGCTGCATTATTTGCAAAATTTTGTGGGATATAGTTCATTGTTGTCAAATGTTAAAATAAATCTTTTTTCTATGGGGATTGTTGCATATTCCCCTAGACATCAGCTTGCAATTGGAACGTGAATCTAAAAGCGATGATAATGGATACAAAAAGATCTGAAGGGATGATTCTAAGGGCCTATTGTGGTGGGTTTATTTTATAATCAATTGGAGGGTTCATTGTGCTAGGCGGTGGAGTAGAATTCTATTTGTGGGAATCTAGAGCCCCACACATGATCTTATAGTGGATCACTTTATCATCACGGTTTATCATTTCCAAATTGGTGTCATGCATAAGTAGTGCTTTAAATGTCGGCGACATTTAGCGAGATGTCGCCAAATTGGGGGTGGGTGAAGAGAAATTATAGGGCATGTCGTCGACATGTCACCAAATGTCGTCGATATATCGGCGACATGCGAGAAATTTCTCTCGGTTTGAGGGGGGAGTGGGGAAATATTGCTATATGTCGATGACATGGGGAAACCTTCTCCCAGCTTGAGGGAAAAGTAGGAAAATTATCCCCAAATACTTGAATTTGAAAATTGTTTATGCCAAAATAAGTGATAAATACTTTAAAATATATTAGGACGATATAAAAATATGTATACATAATAAAGATCCTCTATTAAGGGAAGTTTGCATGTGTGATGCCAAGTGTCAACATAAAGCATAGCATAATGTTATAACAAAATGTAAATGAACCTAAAAGTCATAAATGTCATAATTAAAAATAATCAAAATAAACTCATAACTCATGATGTATTGTACATCAAATCTACAATGAATGCCGTGGAGGGGTGATGATGACATGAGTTATGACTTTATCTTGATTATTCTTAAACTTTATGACATTTATGACTTTTAGGTTCATTTGTATTCCGTTATTATATTATGATATACTTCATGTTGATAGCCGACCCTTGCATGCATGCAAACTTCTCTCATTAGCGGATTTTTATTATGTATCTATTTTTTCTATCATATTTTGATATATTTGCCACTTATGTAGATAACAAAAAAGTTGCAGCTTTAAATTCATTTATTTTGGAAGAATTTCTCACTTTTTCCTCAAATTGGGGGAAATTTGCTCCATGTTGGCGACATGTTGCTAGCCATGACTAGCGACATCGACACTAAAAACCTTGTGCATAAGAAAGGCCAAGAGAACCACTTCTTTCTTCATTATGAGGAATCGAGGGCAATCTTGAATATCATTGTTTCTCTTCTTATTGTGTTTTCGGTGTTTCCCAAAGATGCGCTTGAGCTCTGCTTTTCTTGGAATTGCATGGTTCTTAACATGGTTTCAAGTTTCAGCTGAAACCACAGCATATCAGTCAACATGTTTCGAATCAACGGAGATCGTTCTGAAATCTAGCACTGATACTTACAGCCAATACTTCATTGTAATGCATATCAATTTTTACAGGGTCCAAAACCTGTACTAAAATGTGACTTTAAACCATCATGCTTAATTATTGAAGAGTTATTCTTCAAAGGTGATCCCTTTTGCATGGTGTCGTGAGTATATTGAAGGAACAAACAGATCTTTAAGATCTTCATTGCTGTTTCCTCTAATTTACAGCTTTGGCTAACACATTAGCCTTCCACCTGAGACGATTTTATTGTGGTCATGACAGAGGACTTCTATTTGATTGAGAAACTATATTTTGCAGTAGTGTTTTTGGTCACCCTTTGGGACGTAATTTGGCTTTTATGTAGTTTTTTAATGTGTTTCATATAGGGAATCATATATGGAATTATAAATCGTCATTTATAATATTCCAATAAATTTTTTTGTTGCCTCAAAAAATTGGAATGAACTGCTTAATTCCAATTTCCAAGCCCCAGTTGTTACATAATTTGCAGATCATTTAGCACTATGAATATTTAATTTGTTAGAACACTTGTAATCTTGGTATTCTTTGTTTGCTTTAGTGGTTAGATTTGTGATAGCTACTCCAGCATAGATCTCACAGATTGAATATAACATTTCAAACTATTTCTTTTTCATAAGAGATTTAGCAAAGCTATTTCTTCTTCATATATGTTGCAAATTTATGTGTTTAGACTATAGGTGCTCTATTTGCTTCAAGCAGACATTAAACAGTAGTGTTGTTGTCTGAATTGGCTATAGGTGTTTCATAAATTCATGTATTATTTTAACTTTTGTGTCTCACGTGTAGACCTCAACTTCTGTTGTTCTTGAACTCAGGTGGCCACAGGAAAGAGCACGTGACAGATGTCCCCGGGTAGCTGGTGAATATGGCAATGATTTGGCCCCTAATCAAAGTGCACAAAACAGGAGATCCTATGATAGTCAAGAGAAATCAGGAGAAAGAATAGATGTTAAACAGAGTCCAGAGCCATCATCCCCTGTCACAATTGAGGCTGCAAGGGAGACAAGTAAACATAAAGATGATGTGCATGATGAGATTGCATTGTCCAATAGAAGCATTGAAGTGGAAGGGGAAGAGGAGATGGCTTTAGATACATTGAACCCAACTGATAGGTTCGAAGATCCAAGCTCACTCCATTATATTAAGAAACAAAAGCTGAGTTCTCGAGTTGAACAACCTGCTGTCGAAGAAATCAATGATGGGGATGACATAAGGCCCACACATAGTAGTGATAACAGCAAAGCAAGATCAGGAAGCAGCAGGGATTATAGGAAGCAGAAAGATGGTGGCGATGAGGAAGTTGTCCAAGATGGCCGGTTTATACGCCAAGGGGTCATGAAAAGGCACCGTGCCAAAGATGAATATAGTTTTCGTAAGCAAGATGAAAGACAAGATATGGATCGGAACCATGTTCTTGTAAAAGGGAGGGAAGATTCAAATCACTCCTATCCTCGTAGGGAATCGGATGCTGATGTGGCAAGTTATTTGCGTATGAAGACTGAAGGAGTTGACCGATCAAAGGAGAGGGATAATTCTCTTGGGGCTTGGCAAAAAAGAGATGAAGAGGTGCATGGGAGAGGGTTTAAAGATGAGAATACGAGGAAGCGAGAACGTGGCGAGGAAGCTGAATCTAAGCACAGGAGCAAGATTCGAAAAAATGAGAGGATTGACATAGATGAACATCTTCATTCAAGGAAACGCTTGGACAACGGAGATTGGAGGGGTCGTCAAGATAAAGATGTTGGACCAAGACGCAGGGAAAGAGATGATAGTTTGGCAAGCCGGCATGAGAACTTAGATGATCTCCAAGCCAAGAGAAGGAAGGATGAAGAGCATAAGAGGAGGGAACATGCTGATAAAGAAGAAATATTGCATGGTTACAGAGAAAGGGAAGACGCCAGCTGTAGAAAGCGAGAGAGGGATGATGTTTTGGACCAGCGAAGGAGAGAAGATCAACCAAGAATAAGAGATAAGCCCGATGATCACCATTCTGTCAGGCACAGAGAAGAGAGCTGGCGACAGAGGGAGAAAGACGAGCGGCAGAGGCTCAAGCAACCACATGAGGATAACCTATCAAAGCGGGAGCGAGAAGAAGGAAGGGGACCTCTGAGGAGTGGACGGGGTGTAGGAGACAAGCAATGGGTGGGAAATGCTAGGGCAAAGGATGATCATAAAAGCTCCGATAAGGACTACCACCAACTCAAAGACAAGAAGAGGCACAGTGAGCAACACAAGAGAAGGGATCGAGCAGAGGATGAAACGAATTCACAGCATAGGGGCCATGACGATGTCTATGCACGTGAAAATCAGTTTAGCAATGAGGAGAGAGGTTCAAGGCTAGAAAGGTCAAGCACTCATAGTGACCGTGCCGTAGATGCTTCTGATAGTCAGTGGATATACAAAGAGAGCCAGAGGAGTAAAGAATCTGGAGGGGGTGATCAAATTAATATGGGTCTTGCTAAGAGAAGGCAAGAAGATCACAGTGGTCACCGAAGTGAGAAGGTATGGTCCATGTCCTTAACAATACAGTAGTTACATCAAGATTTTGGAAACAAACCTCCCCCAAAGTAAATTTGCATTACAAAGTAACACCTTTGTGTGTGTATGCGTATAAATAATACGAAGGTATACATATTACAGAAACACACACACAGACACACAAAGTAAATTTGCATTACAAAGTAACACCTTTGCGTGTGTATGTGTATATATAATATGAAGGTATACATACTATGGAAACACACACACACAAAGGTGGAAAACCAAACGATAAAACCTTACAGTGTAGGTACAACGTAGTAAGTTGCAATTATTTTGGAGCCGGTCCGTCTGTTTCTGCTTCTCATTTTCTGTTCTTGTGCTGATCAAAGGGATAATATTTGTTTCAGTAAATTTGATTGTGAATCGAGGATAATTAACAAGTATCAATCTAAGGACCGATTTTTAGGAAAACTTTGTCGCCCTTCCAGTTACCCATTATTCATTCTTTAGATTTCAATGGGTTGAGGAACTCCCATCTTTCCTATCTTGACAGACAAGAAAGACTTATCTTGGTGATAATTTATAATGTATAATTTGTCAGTACCGCAACTGTAATATGATATTAGAAGACTTAATTCTCAATGGCATTATATCTAAAATTTGAAATAGTCCAAGCTATTTTTGTAAAAATGTTCTTTTAATCTGGTTTTGCTTTGTCCTCTTAGTGGCAAGGTATTTCTGCCAATTAGAAAATGCTCATACTATGCTAATTTCAAACGATGTAATTGTAAAGTTTTCATTTTGGGGCCTAATGCATTGCTTTAGGCCTGGTTGTTGTTGTTGTTGTTGTTTTTTTTTTTCGTGTTATTTTTGTAGATGTAACTAGTCTGATTTAACTCTGCTGCCTTTTGCTATATAAACGTCACAGTGGCATCATTTATGAATTCAAGAGCAACCCTCGAGTCAGGATGACAGTGGCATCATTTGTTTGTTTGTGTGCGCGTGTGTGATGTTTCAATTATTTTGTAGATTTAACTAATCTGATTTAACTCTGCTGCCTATTGGTATGTAAACGCCACAGTGGCATCATTTATGAATTCAAGAGCAACCCTCGTGTCAGGATCACAGATGGTCGGAGGCCACCTTTCTCAACTGCACTTTACATATAATACATGCAGTGCATCATTAGGACTTACCATCCAGTGGGTTCCAGCTAGATGATTCATTAGGAAATAACTGACCCAGTTGGATGAGTTACACCTTTGGATGTATCACACTCCTTGTACTATTGGGGAGATTTTATGGATGGTCTAGAAAAATGTTCCATCATTTCATCCGGATTCTCTGGTTAGAGAATCTCTTTGGGAGGGGGGCTAATGAGTTGTGGATTGTTATCTTTTCCCGCCTCCTTGCTTGATTGCCTTTATTGTTAATGAAGCCACAGGCTGAGCTTTATTACAGATCTGTATTGAAGTTGTTTCCCCTGCGTTGGGAAGCTTGCTTATGATGAACATTTTGCCTTTTCAGATTAGCATGAAATGCAGGAGTGAGAAAGAAACTGGTAATTCACTGACATTGGGTCCCACCGACTCACGTGATCCTCGCCACGTAAGGTCATTATCTTCTGCATTTTCTAAGAAGAATCATCTGGGGCATGAACTCCCACAGAAACGTCAGTCTGCCAGAAAACATCGAGAAGATGCTCCTTCAGATGATGAGCAACAGGATTCAAGCAGAGGTCGGTCAAAACTGGAACGCTGGACAAGCCACAAAGAGAGGAATGACAATACCAATGCTCAATCAACATCATCTTCATCAAAGGCTAAAGAGACTCGGAAGAACAACAATGATGAGTCTTCTTTGGTTAGCAAGCACCCAGACGAATTGACCAAGACATCTGAGGTGGTTGATAACCAACATCCATTGGGCAATGCAGGTGATCCAGAAATCAAGGATGCAGATATGGTACTTATAACTGACAGCAGACATGTTGATTCAGACAAGATTGGTGACGATCGTCACCTGGACACGGTCACAAAGCTGAAGAAGCGAAGTGAGCGGTTTAAGCTTCCAATGCCTAGTGAGAAGGAGATCGTGGCAAATAAGATGATGGATAGTGAAGCATTGCAATCAGCACAGAGCGAAACTACTGCAGATGCTGAGATCAAACAAGAGCGTCCAGCTCGGAAGCGAAGATGGATCAGTAACTAAATTGGAGGCTTGAAACAAGCTCTAAACTGTTGATTCTGTGTTTCTGGGTCGTCTCAGGAGCTCCACTCAGCCGATTCTTGAATCTGAAGCTCAGAAGATCCGATCTGTCCACATCCTACAATGCCATCAAAGCATTCTGAAACTGTAATAATGTCATTCACCAAGGGTTGTAATGCTGATCATTCATCTCTGCAATAGTTATATTTTCTTGTACGCGTGCTACCGCCATATATTTACCTTTATTATATGTATTTATATGGAAGAGTGTAACATTGAACGGACCACCAATGGTGACCGTCGAACTGGCTTTCTGGCGAAAAGTTGACATTTTGTATTACATTGGGGATATGATATTTGGGAGTGGCATGGGTATCATGTTCCAGACCTGGGTCTAGGTTACAACAGGATCTGACTTACAGAAAGATGTTGCCATAGAAGGGCAACGGAGGAGGTGCAGGCAGCTTTTTTCTTAGCATCTATAGAAGTCTCTCAACATGAACTGTACGGAGAAAAGTACAAGAAGGGAGAAGAGATGCAGTCTCAAATTCAAGGTTGGATTTTCACACCTCAAAAAGTGAAGCCTAGACAAGTTTCTGCTGTTACAAGGTTTCAAAGTCCCAGACCAGTGAATGGTCTGAATTTTGAGAATGTGTATCTTATATGTTTTTTTTTTTTTTTTTTTACATCTTTTGATGAAAAGACCGAAAAGCACATCATGTTATGGGATTTTCCCCTTGTGATGAAGGAATAATTAGTTCAAGGGAAAAAAAAAATGGATGATTGAAATCGTCATCCTTCTCTTGCAATTGATTTTAAAGAAAGATGCCCCAACTTGAATATGCAGTGAATTCGGCAAATCACAACCAGAGACCTGCTCCCAACCCTCATGAGATTTTGGTAATTCCTTACCTACCCATATACGAGTGTATTAACGAGAATCTTCGGCAATTCACAACCAAAGACCTGCTCCTAACCCTCATGAGATTTTGGCAATTCCTTACCTGCCCATATACGTGTATAACCAGACTCGCTAGGGCTAGGGGCAAATCGGACATTCTTTTTTATATATTATAATTTTAAGTAAAAGAAAATTTGACAAGAATAATTCTACCAAAAAATAAAATTGCTCAAAGGCACGTATGAAACTGTAACATCTCATCTGACAGCAAAATAAAGTCTGGACATAAATCATCTGTTCTACTGAGGGATGATTTGCTAGTTCATCTTACTGATAAGTTCATTGATGAGATTCTCACGATTGCCAGCATCTCCCCCATCCTTGTATAGCTTTTTCTTTCCCATTAAACCTCCTTCAGGCTTGTTCAGCTTAAAAGGATAAAGAAAACCAGTAACCTCCTTAAAATGTGGACCAACATTAGCAATTTCATGTACTATATCTTCTATGCATATGATTCCATGCTTTCCAAGTGCCTGTAACAAACAAAGAAAATTTCAGAGGATACGTGTTTAAACCATCCAAGAAACAGAAAAGTGTTTAGCAAGAATACCTGTTCGACAATGTTATTGTCAGTGAGAGGAACACGCTGCTTGTTTATCTTTCCACAACCCTTCTTATAAACCAGCTCTTGTACATTTTTTAGATTAGGATATCTGCAAAAGAGATTTGAGGAAAAAAAAGAGAGAAAGGACAATAAATTTTCTAGACCAAACAAAAGAAAAAAGAAATGAAAGAGAGAGAGGTTAGATTCTTCTCCTAATACCCGTATGTTACATAAGGTTCCACCATTTGTAGCATTTTCATCATCCCATCATTTACTTTCACAAAAACACCACCGAAAATTCTTCTCAATCTCAGAAAGTATAAAATCTTCCTAGTCTTTGGATGTATATCGTTTGTGCTGAAATAATTTAGAGAAGATTAATACAAGTGTAGAGCTGCCAAAAAAAAAAAAGAAATTGAAAAGCTGTGACTATTCACCCACCCACAGATACGAATGACGAAAAGAAGCTCGGATTCTGGAGTGGCATGTGATGACTTTCTCCGTTTCCCCCTTTGCTTCATTTGGATGAGGTCCAGCTCCTGGTGGAGGACAGCAGATATATATAACTTGGAACAAACAAATCTTCTAACATGTAATACTGTAGACAAAGTTGTGCCAATACACATGAATGCAAATGCAGAAACAATTCCCATATAATGGAGAACTTTTCTCTACGAGATGGATAGATCTAATATGTCTCACTTGTAGTAGCTACAGGTCCTAAATGGAATACCAAGCTTCAACTGCGGACATGCTATTCAAATAACTGTAATAATCCAAAAGCATGGTTACCTCGTTTTTTTTTTTTTTGGAAATGTAAGTAATTATATTTATTTCAAACAAACAAATAATACAATAAGCCAGTCATACTTGTGCATATAGCACACTCCACCCCACATATGGAGAAACCAACACAAAACAAAACAGCTACTCTCTATACAAGAATAGCCTGTCCACACCCTCCAGGATCAAATCTGGCACTAACCAAAAAAAACAAAAAACAACACACCTACCCAAGTACAGTATACCTCAAGGTGCTAATCACAACCCACCTTCAGTAGGGTCCTTCCTCATCAGCTTCGCAAACCATTCCCTTGTGCATCAGCTGCTAATCACAACCCCAACTTCAGTAGTCCTTCAGCTCCACAGCCAAATACAACACATGAGAAACATACAATCCTCATCAACCTGATCCAAATCCATGTACCGCATACCCCAAGTCAAGCCCCCCTCCACATGATCTGCAACCTATTATAAATTCAGTCTGCTATGCAACAGCAACAGATTGTGTACCCTCCAGCAACACCTGGCTTCAACTCCACCATGTCCCTCCATCAGATAGTGTTCCCCATCCCACTCAGAATCTTCCACAATATCATATGACAGACTTAGAATCTGCAACTAATCACCCCATGACAATATAGCAGAAAACAGACCATACCCTGCAAGATTTAATAGCTCATGACTTACTCGGAATCAGCAATGTAACACCACATTCAGTAGACCCTCCAGCAGCAGCTACTAAAAACTCACCATGCCCCTCCATCAGCTACACACACCTTGGAAACATGTCAGAACAGGATAGTGTCATGTTTTATAGCTCATGAACACTCGGTAAATCATCACCCCAGCTTCAGCAGATTCCTTCTACATCAGCTTCACAATCCTTTCCCCTAAAAAATATATGTATCAGCTGCTAATCACACCCCAGCTTCAGTAGAGTACTTCTTCAGCTCCTCAGCCCAATGCAACACATAGGAAACACACCAAATCCGCATCAACCTGAACCATAACCATGCTCCACATATCCCAAGTCAATCCCATACCATGTCAGAATAGTGTCATGTTTTATAGCTCATGACATACTCAGTAAATCACCACCCCAGCTTCAGCAGATTCCTTCGACAACAGCTTTACAACCCTTTTCCCAGAAACAGGCCACACCCTGTCCCACCAAAAAACATTTGTTTATAGTAACCCCATGAAACTCAAGTATCAAAACCCCTCCACAAACTGCACACACTGATATACACAGAATCTGTAAAGCATCAAACCACCCAGTAAACCCTCCCGCAGCAGCTACTCAAACTTCTCCACGCTCCTCCATCAGCTACACAAAGCCTCAGAAAGCAAGCCCAATGACCCTCCAGCAGCAGCTACTTAAAACATACCATATCAAGCCACACCCTACCCCTCCAAATTATGCATCTCATGACAAACTCATTAAAACCTGCTGGTAACACTTTCCTCATGAAACTCAATACTGCCTATCAGTTATTCATCCCATGAAACCATACCAGAACAGAGCACACTCTACCCTACCTTACAAATCTCATAACATACCCAATAAACCTGCTGTAGATGCAAATCACACCAATCTTCTCATGAGCACCTCCTGCAAACTCATAGGCATCCTACCAGACTCAATCCTATGCTCACAATCCATTTGTTCCACATATGAAGCCATTAGATCAGCAGCAAAATTTGCTTCTCTGAAAGTATGTTCTACTTTACAGGCCTCAAATCTCTCCATCTCCTCCTCAACTTGCATCACAAGAAAACTTACATTCCAGAGGCACTCCTTATCTGAATTCAATATCTGCTGAACACAATCAGAATATCTAGATAACACAATCTTCTTCAAGTCCAACTCCACTGCCATCTTCATTCCCAACGAAACAGCTTCCATTTCATGGTAGAGAACAGCTCTTGGTACTCGAGCAACAACAAAAGCCCCTATACACTTGCCACTATGGGTTCTAATCACCCCACCTGATCCACCACTTTGAGCAGTAAATGCACCATCAGTATTCAATCTGTACCATCCTACAGGAGGGACCTCCCATCTAACATTCATCACCTTTTCACCACAAAAAGATGCTCTAATTTGCCATTCTTGACATAAAACCCTGTTAACCTCACAATCAAACACCTGATCTGACAAGGGAGATGCCTTGTCTGCCACATCCCTCTTTATCTTGTCCAATACATAGCATTCAGTTCTATATTCATTCCTAAAAATCCTTGCATTTCTCTCCCTCCACAAGTGAAACACCACAGCCCCAAAACACAGCTTCCTTATAGTAGCAGAGAACATATAACTTGCTCCTGTCAACTCCTCCTTTGACACACCAATTTGCACTTCTCCATTACAGCAACCCACACCTTCCATGAGTAAGGGCACTCAAAGAAAATATGATCATGAGAGTCCCTAATATTTCTGCAAAATACACATTTAACATCACAAACCATTCCTAATTTCTGAAGTCTATCTCGAGTGAGCAACCTCAAGTTGGCAGCAATCCACCCAATGAAAGAGTGCTTTGCTATATTCCCCTTAAACCAAACAAGGCTACCCCATCCCACTACATTAGTATTACTTCTCAATTCAGCACATGTACTCTTTATGTTAAATAACCCTTTACTATCAGGCTTCCATATGATCCTGTCCTCAAGTCCTCCTTTTAAGCAAAAAAACTTCCTCTAATTTGCTCCATACCTCCCTTAAAATTTGAGATTCACAAATTGGATATTTCCACTCCCCATTATCTACAATAGAGCTAACTTTTGCAAATCTATCAAGTCCTTCGTGATAAAATAATCTATAGGACACCAACAGATGTAAAGGACCAAATGGATGCAATCCATCCCACCACAATGAAGTATTCTCTCCATTAGCAATCTGATAACCAATCATACTCCTAACCAACTGCCTTAAACTCAAGACCTTTCTCCATAGCCAAGAGCAATTCTTTGGACATCTCATCACCCAAAAATTGTGTCCTTTCATTAGATTACTTCTCTCTCATTTTGTCCACAATCCTTGATTCTCAGTAATAATAAGCCATATAAATCTCATAGCTGCAGCTTGATTCCACTGAATTAGGTTACACAAGCGGACAAGCCTAACCCTCCCTCCTTTGGTGAACACACCTTATTCCACTCCACCAGATGTGGTTTATGACTCCCCACTTCTCCAGCCCAAAGGAAATCAGCACACATCTTATCTATAGTGCTCACCACTTTCTTAGGAAGTATAAAAGCTGACATCCAATGTGTAGTAGTACCCATAAGAACACTCCTTATAAGCTGTAACCTACCAGCATACGAAAGCAATCTAACTTTCCAACTACTAATTCTGTCCACAATCTCCCAACAGTCCTTAACTTTCAATCTTTTGGGTTATGAGTGGCACACCCAAATACTTCACAGGCATCACCCCCTCAGAAATCTGCAAATCCAAAGCAATAGATCTCTTCTCTTCTGACAACCCTGACATGTACAATCTACTCTTTCACTTGTTGATTTCCAATCCAGCAACCAACTGAAACCGTTTGAGAGCATTATTTATACTATTCAAAGAACCGAAATGACCTTGACAAAACACAAACAGATCATCCACAAAACACACATGAGTATTATCCTCCCTTTTACACCCAGGATGATGTAAGAAACCATGTTCCTTAGAACACTTCTTTATCTTCCTTGACAGCACTTCCATCACCATGACAAAAATATAAGGAGAAAGAGGGTCACCCTGTCTTAACCCTCTCTTCCCTTGAAAAAAACCATCCAATCCACCATTAATAGATAAAGAGAAAGAAGTAGATGTAATACAAGCCATTACCCACATAATCATCTTACTAGGAAAACCCCATTTCCCCATCATTTCATATATGAAATCCCAACTCACTAAATCATATGCACTCTTAATATCCACTTTCAGTGTACATCTCGACTGCCCTTTATTTTTATGGTATTCATGCATCAACTGGTGAACCAAACTAATATCATCAGTTATCCTCCTCCCAGGAACAAACGCCGATTGATACTCTCCAATAAGAGAACACAAGATAGGCTTCAATCTATTAGCCAAAATTTTAGATGTGCATTTGTAAATAACATTACACCATGCAATAGGTCTAAAATCATTAACCCCAGAAGAAACTCTCACCTTCGGAACAAGAGTAAGAATAGTATGATTCACTTGTTTCAGCAACTTCCCAGATTGAAAAAAAAATCAGTAATAGCTCTTACCAAATTATCCCCTAAAATATCCCAAGCTTTCTTGAAAAACAAGGCAGTTAACCCATCAGGTCCAGGTGCCTTATCATCAGGAAATGAAAATATACACTCCTTGATTTCCTCATAAGTAACTTCAGAACATAAGCTCCTACTCTCCATCTCTGTGATCCCTGTACCAAGAACATCCTCCCAATCCTCAGGTCTAACAGTCTACTGCATCCTCCCAATAGAATCTTGATAATTTTGGATCAACAATTCAGCAATCTTGTTCTTATCAGTATGTATATTACCAACTGAATCAACAATGCTCATTATCTTATTTATAGCTCTGTGGTAACCTCGTTTGTCGATTCATCATAAGTAGTCATTGTTTGCATTTTATTGTTTGCAAAAGAACCACTTAACTAGGGTAAGCTTCCATGATTCTAATTTTTGTTACACAATTCTGTCATCTTATCGTTCACATTATTGTTTTATTTTGAATCACAGTTAATTAGCTGTCAATATTCATTTAGGTATGATGCAATTTTTGTGCAACTCAATAGAGAGCAAAAAGAACATATTAGATATATACACGGATGAATCCTATTTCATTATATTGGTTTTAAAAATATTTGTTACTGTCACTATTATTACTATCATTATCACTGTTGTTGTTGTTAAAGTTTATCTATCAATACGTTATTCAAATAATAAGCAAGACCAGCCATCTAATGAATAGACAGAGAATGGGAACACAATGTTGCTGGAAGAGATGGAAACCTTTACTTTTGTAGTTTTACTTTTTCTTTTCTCACGGCAGATTCATATATTACAAGGATTTCTTTTTTTTTTTGATCAATAACAAAATTTTATTAAAAAGGAAGAGAGATAGAAGTACAAAGAAAGTCAGAAAGAGAAGAGAAGGAAAGGAGCATAATGATACAAGCAAACCACCCAAATAACAAACCATTTACACTTAGAGATAGGCCACAGTTTCCCAACTTCTCATCATATCCGACCACGAGACGTCTCTGAAATCTAGGAGGAAACTAACCCAAGATACAGTCATAGCCATAATAGAGTCTATGGTCTCCTCCACCCTTTTTCCATTCCCGTAA
>JAUPMG010072613.1:284-13118 GCA_031762675.1 Pachysandra terminalis
TAATGTCTATTTCATTCTAAGAGTGGCTACATGAAATGCTAAGTTCCATAATGCTCCATATGCTCATGACTACCATTTGATACTTCCCCAAAGTCTTCAATTCAATATGCCTTCAACTGTATCTGTTGTTGTAGTCGTCATCCTCATTCCTTTATGACCAAGAAAGACATACCTTTGCGGTTTCTACTAGTTTCAGAAGATCAACCATATCAGTGGTTCATCGATCTCACAACCATCATAAAGACTACAACTGACATGGAACAGGGGATTGGAAGAATAGTCCGGTTTTGCAACTCTTTTTACATGCCTGGAACTCTTTTTAACTCTCTATGGTGCTTCTATGAGTATAATTTTTTCTTCAGCTTGAGATAAATCAAAAGAATACCTGTTCTTTGTGTTAGTAATGATGTGTATTACTTGTTTGTTAAAGTGCTTTTTTTTTTAAGTTCAAATTGCTTATTTGTTAATTTTCTATGTAGTTTTTAAAAGAAATTCTATGAAATAAAATACATTTATCATGTGTTAGATAAGTGATAGGCTTTTTTAGGCTTCGAATGTGCCTCACTTTATCCAGAGGTACTTTCTCTATATCAATTTAGTTGTATTTGTGTGTACATGGGTGGGGAGAGTTGGAGAATAATGGTTATCTTATCCTCTCTCTCACTCTTAAAAACACAAAATCAAAATAAAAAATAGACTTTATAAGTCTTAGAAAACAAAGACCTTCCCACATTAAACGGTTATCAATTGGACAATGCTTATGGCTGACGACTGTTGCACAATTTGAGCATACTAACTACTGAAAAAGAAATATATGTAGAAATTTTGACTAACTACTGAAAAAGAAAAAAGAAATATATGTAGAAATTTTGACTGACTACTGAAAAAGAAATATATGTTCATTCTTCTGTTGTTCATTTGCCTCTATGCGTTGCACAATATCTTGATTATTAATTGTACGTCTTCTTCTATAAGTGAGTTTTTTTTTTTCCTTTCTATTGTTCTCCTCCTCTTTATGGTGTCACATTGTATATTTAGAAGTCTATGCTACCCTTAATTATACATTTAAGGTCATCAGCTCATCTTATTTTTATCTATTTCTTTATTCTTTTGTCACACCTATATATATATATAGAGGTTAAGAAGTGAATGCTATTTATTGATAGCAATTTCGACACCTCTAATTTTGCTCATCTGAGCATCATGTGATCTTTATTTTTTGTGGCAATACAAAATTGCGTTGAACTCCTATTCTCACATATCAAAGCATCAAGTTGGTACCGAGCTGGGCTCTAGTGGGCGTCTCCGGAGGTAAGTCTAGAGTTCGAATCCTACTAGAAGCACTCGTGGCCAGGGGTTTACCTATAATGCTCTCGCCCCGAACGTTGATTAGTCCCACACCTATGTGGGTGTGGGGACACCACGTGGTTAAGACCAAAAAAAAAAAAAGCATAAGGTCATAATGAGGCTTTGATGAGCAAACACAAGGGGTTTTTACATTGTTTGTAAGATTTGTGTCTTGCATCCATTACGTAGGGGTGGAGTAGAAACCAATGCTAGGCTACCATAGTGAGATAAATTGGAAAATACCTCTTCTCTGATACAAAATCTCTAGAATCAATTTTTCAAATATTCTAACAAACATCAATCTAATTTAATTGATGTAGGGTTTTTTCTTTCGATCTCTTACTGTTATCTGGAAGAAAGTCGATGCCTATTAATCTAAAAAGCTTGCTTTTAATGACAAGTTGTGGTGGTTGTTGTTGTTGTTGTTGTTGTTGTTGTTTAGTTCAAATAGAGAATTGAATGAGCTCGAAGGGTTCATCTTTTGATCCCATCGTGCCTCGTTAAGTGTACAAATACATTGACGATGATATAAAGACGTCCACTTAGTGTAGGTGGGGTTTTCCCGCTTTGTGGAATCGGGAGCAGAGCACACTTGAGGGATCCTGGTAGGGCGAGAGGGGTTTCATGCGAGCAGAGGTGTGGCCAAGAAGCAACTCAGCCAATCGACCAAGTCACCAACTAGCCCCCCATACCCTCACAGGTGTGGGTATATATATGGTGCAAGTGAAGACCGTCACGACTCTGTTAATTGTCGTAAGTTAACGGCTAGGTAGGCGAGATCCTCCTTCGAGCGTGGTTGCTAAAGGGTGGGCCCCCCAAACAGCAGGCTTTCGCTCCAGACCTCCAATCCACAGGCCCACGATATCCCTCGAGATTACCCTCTCATGGGATCGGATATGATGTCATTGATGCTCCCTTCTGTCGCCACATGGCACGAGATTGGTTGTCCACGTGACCGTTCCATATGGGGTATCTACACTTAGTAACCACAAACATGAGTTTTTTTTTTAACTAAACTAAACTAAATGTTTGTAATCATAAGATTGACATGTTGGTACAGTGTGGAGGTTGATTAAGGGTACAAGAAGAAGAAGTAAGAATGCAACTAAATTTGGTTTGATTGGATTGATATCAAACCACTGAAGAAGGTGAAGGCTGGGCGAGATACTGGGTCGTGGAGAAAGGAGACAACTAATCGCTTTTGGCGAAGCAGCAAGTTCATGACCAAGTGAATGAACTAGCCATGTTCGTAAAAGGAGTGACCATCTCTGTTTTCTTGCCCACTACTGACATTGAGCTAGCTAGCACGCGAATGAAAATCTGAACCGAAATGAAATGGAAAACCTGAAACACTAACCGTGATCTCTACCTTAGTTACAACTATGGTATAAAAATGGATCGATCCATTATGTATCCCAAATTGGATCCAGGCTCATCTCTGTACAGCAATTTACGGCTGTAAATAGGGTTGGGTTCTATTCGGTTCGGGTTCGGCTCAAATTAAAATCAGCTAATCCGAACATAACCCGGCCCAAACTCAATCTCAAACTAAACCTAGTGTCCGAACTCAATTTTACTGAGTTCGGGTCAGCGCAAATTAGATGATATATATATATATATATATATAATATGCTATATTCTTTGTATACGTCGATCCAAGATGGACTTTTCGAGCTTACAAACTTTAGCCTGAATCCAATCCGAATTCAATTTCGGGCTCAAATTAAGCCCGGCCCATATCCAAACTAACTCATTTGTGTTCTTATTCGGGTTGGATCGGGTTTAATACGGAGCGGGCCAAACCTACAGCCCTGCACACACCATTTAATTCCTTTCTTTGGGCTCTACTAAATTGGGGGAAAAACAAAGAAAGAAGAAAAAACTCCCGTTGTTGGAAATTAAAAACCCTCGTCTCTCTTCGTTTATTTTTACAGGTTTCTACTTATTTCTCGTTTTTCGTTGGAATTCTTCAAATCGAGAAGGTAAGAAATCTTACGGTTGGCATCTAAGAAATCATTTTTGATCTATCGGTTTCCGGTTTCGATCTAATGCATGCAGTTGGAATTGAAGGTTTTCCGAGACGATTCGAGCTGTTGAGTTTCAGAAATGGACGACGAGTTTGAGTTCGCTGATAAGGTTCCCCCGTCGTTCGACCGCATGGTATGCATTTAATGATCCAGTTTTCTTCGAGTTTTTGTTGATCGAACAATTTCCTTTTTTTTCGTAACAGAAGTGGATTTGAATTTCTGGTGAAAGGATCTCGGGTTACATAGTCTTCTGATCTGTGTTCGTTCTTATGTTTTCGTATTTACTGAATTTTCTATTTGTTGAATCCAGTTTGTTTCGTTACGGTGTTGTTTGAGCTTGATTTGGTCAACTCTGGCAGCCTAATTGAGTTCCATCTGTATTCTTGATTTGTTTCTTTCAAGCCAAATTTATGACTAATATTTTCTTCTTTATTTATGTTTTTTTTTTGTTGATCATCCTTTGATCTATTTGTTAGGTTGATAGATGAATGTGTATAGTCCATTTTCTCTTTGTATTACTGTGTTAAGTATAAATTAAATATGGAGAAGTAAAACTTCTGGTTCCTATCAATTTTTTTTCTCTTATTAAATGTCTTATCTAATGGCTATGGTAGCCGCAATTGCTTGAATGGCTTCTATATTATGGATTCACTTCATAGAAGTGAAAAATGGTATAGGTTATCAGGTTCTGAATTGAACAAGGGAATTAAAATGATGTTGTCATGATAAGTTAAAGCACATCTGTTGGTGATAATCATCATTATTTTCTAAGTAATTTCTTATTAATCAATTGGGATAAAGGGTAAAAACAAACTAAAATTTCGACATTGTTTATTGTGGAGGCCATCTGAATTGAAAGGCTCATGATCACAGAAACCTATAGATGTTTTCCTTCACTTTGGAAGCAATAATGATTGGAAAGTAGGTCCTTCTAATAGTTATCATAACTTGGATTTATTTATTTTTTGATAACTGATGAATAATATATATATATAAAATAGAGAAGTCAGGGGAAAAAGAGACAAGCTCCATGGCTTAAGAAAAACCTCAAGCCATGGCAAGAGGGAACACAGAAAAACATATCGTAACTTGGATTTATGAAGGATGAATTGTCATCATTGTTTGTGGAGAAATCTCTGGTAAATTAGAAGCCAAGTAATCCATGTCAAAACAACACTATTTCCAATTATGATAACTAATTTTCCTGCAATGCTCTTCTTTTAGTTTCCTTCTTATTATTGATTAACATTTAAAAAATCTGCAAAATGTAATTTTTGTTCTCTGTATGTTCTACAAGTATGTAGCGAACACTTCTCACTTTTAGTATTGCATTGTATACTGTCCCGTTCAAAAGTTTCCCCATCATTTACCTGCAACGTCCAATTTACTTTATTATTCTTATTAGATAGACGCTATCATATAAATATAAATAGTTGAAGTTTTTTATTGTGTGAATAACTATATACAAATACAATAAGTTGCAAGTTGCACCTGGTTTCATGTCGGCATCGCAATAAGCTTGTGTTCTTTTAAAACTTAAAGATGATCTATGGATTGATCTCTGGGAGAAAGTTTTAGGCTTTAGCATTGCTTTTGAAGTGTTCCATTGCCTCTTACTCGTTAATATCCCACTTGGCTTGGTCAAATGAATCCAATTGAGTCAAAATTGAATAGCCACACTTCTATTTGTGGATTAGGTTTTGGGTTATTCGTCTAGTTTGAAATGCTCCATATAGTTTTTTCACAATCTTTCAAGGAGTTCGGTCTCATCATATGTACTGTCTTTTCTCTTGTCAATAGATCATTAGGCATTCTTCTTCAACCCATTCGCTGACCATTGCTAGTATTAGGAGCAATAGCTAGTAGGTTGAACATTTATTTCACTTATAAATTATATCATTTATGTTTTTTTTAGCATTAGTTTCCTTATCATGATAATTTATATGTAGTGTCTGATAATGCTGAGCTTATTAAATACTATTTAAGGTTTTTTTGCATTGAGATTGTATATTGTTTATTGTTTATGCCTTTCTATTTTTTTGGACTTTTTAAAGTTTTCGTGGATTCTTAATGGTCTTTATCGGACGATGCGACTTGGTTTTGGATTGGGATAGTACCTAATATGAAACCGGTACCTAAAACCTTGAGTAGGATGAAGATAATTTGAAAATATGAGTAGGAGGAATCAGAGTGGGTGTTTGAAAAAAATGGGGTTTGGGAAATTCCTAAGTTTTCCATATGGGGTTTGAGAAGGAAGCAAAGGAGCTTTTCACTGGAATTGAAATAAAAATTTAGAGGCTAAAGCGGGAGATAGTAAGCTAAGGAGCAAGTGTTTTGGGGGATTGCAGAATTTAATTTGGAATATGGAGGATGGGGGAGGGTTGGTGGTAGATGTTGTGTGAGCAGGAGAAGGGGAAAGAGCTATTAACTTTGACATGATGAAACTCCAGATAATTATTTAGAATGTGGGTGGTTTGTGTATGTCTAAAAAACACTCAATTAGCAGATGTTTCGGTCTACAAACCCGATAATACAATATTGCAAGAGCCAAATCTGAAAAAGGTTTCTAGGGAGCTAATGTTGGAATGTTGTGATATTGACTTCTGCAAAGTAGTAGTTATTCCAGCTATGGGGTATTCAAGGGGAGTGATGCTCAGTTGGGAAAGAGGGTAGTGCGACTACAGAATATGATAGTAGGAAGATTTTCTGTTTTGAGCAGTGTTATCAAGTGTTGAGAAGGGAAGTAATGGTCATTCACAGTAGCTTATGGACCGAACTACAAACAGAATCGACCACATATGTGGGAGCATGGTTCAAAATAGCGTATCGGTCAGGCAAAAAATGGATACGTATTGAGATACGTATTTTAGAATTAGCGTATCCTAAAATATACCTGTGTATCATGCCGACACTCTGGATACAAGATACGTATCGACCGTATTGGCGGATAAGATAAGATATTTTGAACCATGAGTGGGAGGAGTTACATGAGGCCAAGATCTGGTGAACGTACCATGGTTTCTTTGAAGAGATTTCAGAACTATTATTTTTATACATGAGAAAGCTAATTGCGACAGGGGAGATGTAGGAATGAGGGATTTTAAGGATTTCATAAGCGATCATGAATTGGTGGATTTACTAATTTATGGATGTCTATGTACATGGTCAAATAACCAAGAAAGAAGGGTGAAGTCAAAGCTGGACAAACTTCTCATTTCGACGGGATGGGAGGAAGAATTTGTATTTATCGATCATACTATACACTGCTGACTACATTATTGGATCGTTATCTTAAGCTCGATGGTGGTGTAATGAACAAATCATGCCCATTAAGATTTAAAAACATGTGGCTAGAAGATGCTGTTCTCTTAGAAAAGGTGAAATAGTGGTTGGATGATTTTGAATTCCAAGGCAAGTTGAGCTTTTAAATTTTGCAAAAAGTTAAGGCATTGAAGGAAGAAGTGAAAAACTTGAACAATAAATCATTGGGTGCCCTTTTAAAGAGCATTAAACTTTTGGATTTAAAGGAGAGGAGTAGACCATTGATGGAGGAAGAGATTATCACAAAGACAAATTTGAAGGAGGATTATTGAATGTGGGTTGGCAAGAAGAAATTAGTTGGAGACAAAAATCAAGGGTTTATGGCTGTAGGGGCAAAAGTTCCAAGTACTTACATAGGATGGTTAATGCTAGATAAGGATTAACCCCATTACAGGATTGAAAGTGGATGGAGAGTTGACAGAGAAGACAAAAAAAAAAAAAAAAAAAGAAAGAAAGGAACAATCTGTACTTACAAGAATTGTTCGAGGAGAGGAAATTTCGGCTGCAACTTGATGATATGGACTTTGATAGGATCTTAGTTAGGGAAAGAGAATTTCTTGAGGATCATTTCAAGGAGGAAAAGGTAGAAAATGTCATTTTCACATATTGAAGAATGGGAAATGAATTTTATGTGGAAGGAAAGTTTGAAAAAAGTGGAAAGTATACATTTATTACCTTGATCCCCTAAAGTTATACTTTGGATATTAAAGCTTATCATCTAATTAGCTTAATAGGAAGCACTATATAAAGTTTAAGCTAATCTTTTGGTAACGGATGAGGGAAATTATGCCACATTTTATAGCTCTGACGCAGAGTGCCTTTGTGAAAAATAAACAAGTGCTGGATGATGTTTTGGAGGCAAATGAATGCCTAGATTTGAGATGAAAAAGAGAGAATCCTGGTGTCATTTGCAAAATTGATATGGAACAAAAGGCTTATAATCATGTAAGTTGGGAATTTTCTTCAATATATGTTGAGAAGACAAGACTTTGAAGTGAGTTGAAGGAAGTTGATAAGTTGGTGTGTTTCAACGTTCTCAATTTTAGTTAATGAGGAAATCAACGGGCTTCTTTCACAACTCTAGGTGATTAAGGCAAGGTGACCCATTATCCCCATTTCTATTTGTTCTAGTAGCAAAAGGTAAGTTGGTGTGTTTCAATGGTGATGTTCTCAGTTTTAGATAATGAGGAGCTCAATGGGCTTCTTTTAGAGCTTTAGGGGATCAAGGCAAAGTGAACCATTATCCCCATTTCTCTTTGTTCTAGGAACAAAAGCCTTGAGCAATACGTTCAGGCATAGTGTAAAGGATCGTCCAATCCCGGTCTGGATCGGACAACCCAACTCGGGATCGGACGGGGACGATCCCCGAGTTGAAACCCGATCCCTAAAACCCCAAAAGGCTTCGACTCGGTCCGATACCGATACAACTCTGGCGATCCGGACGATTTGTATCAGTATCGACGGGATTGGACGATCTAGCAAAAACATTTTTGTTGTTGTTCAGACCGGGACGATCCCTGATCCGAAACCGATTTTAAACACTATGCGTTCAGGAAAGCGGAAGAATCCAATTTAGTTGATGGTTTCTCAGTTTCTTGTGGAGCATCGGCTATTGGCCATTTGCAATTTGCCAATGACATGCTGCTGTTTTGTGACATTAGTCATGAATCATAATCAAATCAGAGTTTTAAGGTGTGTCCTCTTGTGCTTTGAAGTGGTATCATGCTTGAGTAACTTGTCAAAAAGTGGGATATTTGGGGTGGGAGAGGTTGTGAACCTTGATGAGCTAAGTCTAAATTCAGGATGTACAGCTATTGAATACATGCTTGGGACTTTCATTGGGGTGACATTTGAATCACATCTGTGTGGGGTCCCATAGTGGAAAGAGATGAAAAGAAACTTTCAACATGGAAAGGGGGATAGGGGAAGACGACTTTAATCACAAGTGTTTTATCAAAATCTTCCAACTTTCTTCTCATCTTTATTTCCAATCTCATCAATCGTAAAACGATTGGAAAAATTGCAAAGGGATTTCTTGTAGAGAGGACTGAATGACGAGTTCAAGTACCATCTATTTAAATGGAGTTTGATTTGTAAACCCAAAGAGCATGGTAGGCTGGAGGCTTTTTGTACTTCAATAAAGCTCTAACAGGAAAATGGATGTGGATTTTTGGTGAGGAACGCAATAGTTTATTTTGGATTATCATTGCAAGTATGAATGCCAGCAAAGAAGGATGGGATAACAAGTGCATATGGAATTCAATACTTCATGATGCATTCACAAAGAACATTGTGTCTAGGATTGAGAAAAGAGTCATGATAAGTTTTTGGGATGACATTTGCTGCAATGAGTTTCAGCACTTCCGAGTTTGTTTCTTTGCCAATATAACATTGCTGCCAACAAACAAGTTTCGGTAGGTGAGAATTTGACTTTAGAAGACGATAGTGTGGGTTGGAGGTATTCCTAAGGAGGGAAGTGTATAGTAGGGAAAATGAGGCCTTTTTTGATGTTGAATCACATTCATGCTTTATGGCCTTTGGATGGCACCTGAGACAGAAGATTAGGGCTGTAAATTGGGCGGTTGGGCTGGGTTCTAATCAGTTCAGCCTCGGCTCGAACTAAATCAGTTGGCCTGAACCTAGCTTGGCTTGAACTGATGAACCCAAACTTGTTGAGCCCAAACTCAACTTTGGGTTAGGTAGGCTCTTATTAGTAGGGGTGTCGATTGGTTTGATTTAAACCGAAAACCGAACAAACCAAACTGAAAAAAGTAGGTTTGGTTTGGCTATGGTTTGGAAAACAAAAAACCAAATTTATTCGGTTTGGTTTTCGGTTAGGCTTCGACTAAACCGAACCGAACAGAAAAAACTGAAATAGATTATATATATAAAACATATATACATGTTTGTGTGTGTTTTATATAGAAAATAGTATTACTTTTTTCAAGCTGAACTGAAAAACCAAAGTTTTCGGTTTCTAATTTGGTTTGGTTAAGTTTTCGGTTTTATTCATTGTAGATCGGTTTGGTTTTGGTTTAATAAATCGGTTTCTATTTCGGTGTGGTTCGGTTTTCGGTTTAGAGTAATGTAATTCGGTTTCGTTTAGGTTTGACCACTAAACCGACCGAATTACACCCCTACTCACTAGGGTTGGTTTGGGGGGGCTTCAGGCAGGCCTGGACAAACTTACTGCCATACAGAATGGTGGATGCAAAGTAAGAACAACTGTCTTTCAGGCAGGTTTTTTGATTTAACTACAAGGGGGATCAACCTTATTTTGGAAAACTTATTTGGAATAAACTGGTGTGTCAAAAGGGTGGCTTTGAACAACATACTAACAGTGGATCATCTTATTTCCAAAATTGGAGTGTTCTCAACAAGTATATACTTTGCAAGAGAAGTGAAAACAATTGATCATGTGCTGCTTCATTGCCCCTTTGCTGTGGTATGTGGAATATTGTGTTTTCAGAAAGTTGGGGAGGTTTGGATAATGCACAGAAGACTTACTGATGCATTTGAAGAAAGGAGATTACCCGCAAATGACAGAAAGCAGCTACTACTGTCCATTTGAAAGGTGTGGAATAGGCGCATCGAATATGTCAAAGAAAGGGATCTGTCTTCAAGTGAAAATAAGCAATTTTTTAACTTTCAATTCATATTCCAGTGTTCTGTTCTAAAATATTTCATTGGGCTGGAATTTGATGATTGAGTGGAGATATGGGATAGCATTTTAGTATTTGTTTTTAGAATTCTGATGGACTGTAACTGTTGCTGCGTTAGTTTGCTGTTCTAACGACTGGACACTCTTGGTGTACAGGGAATTCGTTTCTATTTTTTTTTTTTTTTAATAAAACATCTTTTACCCATCACAAAATAAAATAATGGCAATGCTGTTTCTATCCTAGGAAAGAGCAGTATTTTGACTAAACTGTTGAAGAAGTTGACTGGAGATTCAGGTTACAAGCACCTGCTGAATCTGGTCATGTCATGTGGATGAGGTTAACCAGCCACTGCATTCAACTTTTTCATTCACAATATCCTATTCTTAGTTTATAATTTTTTTTCCCCTTAAAACCACTCTCCCACTTTTTTCCTATTAGTGGATTCATTACATCTAAATAATACCACATGATAGTTCATCAAAGATTGAAGTTGGGAGAGAATTGGTTTGAGATGATATCTAGATTACTGGGTCAACAGTAGAAGTATTCTACATAATTTCAAATGCCATGCAAGTAACTTGTTGCAGTCGCATCCTATTCTGTGCTCGTTCTCACAATTGTCAAGTAAAAACCAAATTGATAGATAGTGTCTCAGTATTCACATCAGATTATAATGGAAGCAAGTCTTCGACATGGTCATTATTGTATGTAATCCTTATAACAATTGGTTAAAGAATTGTATTTTCTCCCACATTGGCATGGTGTTACATTGTCCCTTCTTGTTTGCCGCCTTTTTTTTTGTTGGAAATATGTTTTAAATCCATCTGGGGTGTGTAATGAACAGGGAAAGGTGATCAAGGATGCTGAAGCGAAAGGGTTCAACCCTGGCTCGATAGTCCTGCTTATCATTGGGGGGATATTATTGATCTTCCTTGTTGGGAATTATGTACTGTACATGTATGCTCAGAAGACCCTCCCACCCAGAAAGAAGAAGCCCGTCTCCAAGAAAAAGATGAAGAAGGAGAGGCTGAAGCAAGGTGTTTCTGCACCAGGAGAGTAACCCTAGGGCGGGCTGGCTGGCTGGTTGGCCACTTTTCTCTTTTCTCTTTTCCTCTCTATCCTGACTTGTTACTCAGATGATTCTCTTTCGTGGTGTCACTTTTTAAGTTTTTACTCTGAGATTCTCTTTCTTATGCCACTTTTGAAGTTGTTACTTTCTATTTTGCAGATTAGATTAGGTTCTTAGGCAGAATCAAAATTTACATGATGGATCGATGATTTATATGTTGAATGAATTTTGTGGTGTTCAACATTCTGCTTTCTTTAAACAGGTGGTGGGCTTTGGCTTCTATTTCTTGGCCCTATATCAATTGCTTAAGAAAATAACCCTCCTTCACATCTCTGGGAGTTTTTTTTATTTTTTTAGAAAATAGTAGTAATTTTGTCAAACCGAACCAAAAAATCTGATTTTTCTGCTTGATTCGGTTTTATTCATTATAGTTTGGTTTGTTTCTTGGTTTTCTAAATTGGTTTCTATATTGATTTGGTTTGGTTTAAAGATTTTTAAGGCCAGTGACATCTTCGTCCGATTCAAATCCAAATATATAATATAAGAAGAAAATCTCCCAACGGTATTATTTTAGCGTTAATTTATTTACATCCCTCACATTTTTTATAATTATAATTTAACACTCAAATTACAAAGTTAAGGCTTTTTTTTTTTTTTTTTTCTTTTTATCAAATTGTAGTTTTTACCCAGAAAATTGTGTATTAATGTTCACAAAATTAATGTTTTTGATCAAATTTTAGTTTTGTCCAGAAAACTATTTATTAACACTCACAAAATTAATGTTTTTGATCAAATTCTAGTTTTAGTCCAGAAAATTGTATATTAACATTCGCACATCATAAAATTAATTTTTTATTATTATCAAATTTTAATTTTTGCTTAGAAAATGATGTATTAATACTCACAAACTTAATATTTTTATCACATCTTAGGTGTCGTTTGGCTCCCATTTTCACAAAAAAAATGGATGTTTGGTTAGCAAGCCTTGGAATGAGTTTTTCAGAATGAGTTTTGAAAAATACGCATGACCTCAGAATTAGGTCCAAACTTGTTATGGATTTTAAAAATGAGTTTTGCATTTTGATGGCAAACTTGTAAATATCAAGAGAACCCTTTCCCATCACCCCCCCAACCCCACCACCACCACCACCACCACCACCTCACCATCGCCGCCACTACCACCATCACCACCCCACCATCACCACACCACCCCACCACCATCGCCCAACCACAACCACCAATACCACCCCACCACCAAATTTTAGGCCTCGGTTGGCTCCCATTCAGAACTCATTCCAAGGCTTGGAACTCATTCCAAGCCTTGGAATGAGTTCTCAATGATACAAAGTCGTTTGGTTAGCAAAAGGACTCAAGGCTGGGAATCAGTCTAAGACTTGGACTGTGTGAT
>JAUPMG010072634.1:0-13118 GCA_031762675.1 Pachysandra terminalis
GTTGGATATTTTATTTGGGATGTAATAGGGCTCTTCTGAAGCCATTTAGTTGATGTATTTATTTCAGTTCTTTTTGTGTACTTTTGCTTCCACTACTCTGTTTGGATGAATAAATTCAGCATTTTATTTCATCCTTTCTTGGTTATGATGATGTTGATCCGCAGTCCAGAAATGGATCCCGAAGGTCTCACCTCGAGATCTGTACCATTCCACCTAGGGATTCGGGTTGCAAGATCTAGGGCGTGACATCATCTTAGTTTTAGGGTTTAAAGAAAAAGAGATTCTAGGGTTTGAAATTTTAACGAATAAAGAAAAAAGGAAAGTGGAAGGAATGGATTTATGTTGGTTGGATTTGCTCTTGGCAGCTTGATTTGTGTTGGATTGGAGTGAAAATATCTTGGAGGAAGAAATTATAAAAAGTCAAGAAGAAGAAATGAAGAAATGAGGTCAAAATGCCCTTAAATGGTTCTCGGCTAGGGCTTCAACCAGACATTTGGCGCGCCTAAGAGTACGCCGAACAGTGCGCTGAAGTGAATTAGGGGTCCAAATTAAATATTTTCAAAACACACATTTTTCTTTATAATTTTAGAAGCTATTCTATCATATCAAATCACTCCAAACCTGAAAACCTTATGAAATTTTAAATTGGGTGTGGTTCTTGGGTCGAGTCAGATATGAGTAGTATCTAACCAGACTTAGGCCCAATAACTAATTATTTACCAAAATAAGAATAATATAATGGTAGTTGGTGAAATATAAACAAATTATAATTATTAATCTTCATATTTAAATGTAAAAATCCAATTTTGTAAATTATCAAATTCCTTAGCGTAATCCATTTGCAACTACATTGGCTATAAAATTTGAAAATTCACCAGCATTGGCGTTCTAAGTAATTTTCAATTAATCCATACAACAATCATGAGTCTTAGATCATCACATCCTTGTGAACGCAACGATCCAACACTTCGCATAGACTTCACCTTAGTAGCCACTGCTTCAGAATCTTCAGGAATAGTAGGCTAGTTATCCCTGATCGTTCATCCGAAGTACTTGTTAAGATGCACAATCAGCAAACATACGTTCCTCACAACTCACATCCTACTATACTTATTTCCCTTAACCCCACTTAACCTTTTTGATGGTGAACCTATAAAGGTTCTCTCCTGAATCCTATTTGAAGTCCTAATTTAGTTACTTAAATCCTAGCAGACATTATGCTCTGATACCATCTTTGTCACGAACCCACCCAAAAATTCAGAATTTTCGGATTAAGTTGCGACCTTCACCCCATATCGCTATGGAGGTGGATCGACAAACATAAGCGAAAGATTTAATAGTTCTAGTAAGATATAAGTAACTACTAAAGATATGCAAACTAGCAAATTCAAATGAAATAAAATCTACTTTTAACTACATCAAGTATACTACCAGAGTACGCTACCCAATCGGAGTCTTCTCGCGTCACGACTAAGCTCCTGAACCTGAAATATTAAACAACAACCATAAGCTGGAAGTCCGGATGAGTAAACCTTCGATGAAGGACATTCACTCATGTTCTAGTATTTGAGAAAAGTGCAGACGTGTACAGTTGTGTAATAAGTATAATATGTGTGTGAAGTGTACAGTTGTGTCATACAATAATAATTCTCTCCCATCCTTACAGAGTATTACTCGGTGGTCTGTGATCCTACACAACATGCATTGATTTTAAAGTATGAGAATTAGGCCAAGTGCTGTATACAAGTGGCACTCGCAATAATATGAACACAAAATATGCTATGCATAAAAAATGTGAAGCTGTCTAAGTTGTGAAATATCGTATGATCCCACGCGATCTCGATCCCTATTCGAGGTGTCCCAGCAACCTGAATGCGCTTCAGGATGTCCCAACAACCTGAATGCATCCCCGTATTAACGGACTAAGGGATATGATCATTCTATGGGAACCACATAGTTTTAAGGGTTTTCAAACTAGGAGGCACAATCCCCCCACTTATTTTTTATCACGAACCATTCAGCCACGACTTACAGCCACCTGTGGTATCCCTCAGGGATTCATACATCTTCAAAACCCAACAGAGGGTATATATATATGGCCACTGACTCCCAAGCTTACACCAACGTGCGGATCCTTGGGATAGTATACCATCTTCCAAGCTTACACCAACTGCGGATCCTTGGGTAATGTCACTCTGCAAGACTGATGAGGTTCCTTATGTGGGTTCGCTCTCAGCTTGGTCCGACCATAGTGTACTCTCGTAGGACTAAACAGTTATCAAGTCACCATCCCAGATGTTAGTCAAAACCCAGGGTGTCATGAGGTGTATTAGACCAGGCTATCACAGCCGAAAAGCCCATATGCAACATTCAATTCACATTCTTTATTAAATGCAACATTCAATTCATAGGCATATATTCACGCAATCAATCAAATGGGCACATTCCCATATCTAACATACTAAGAACGACAAAGTGTGTAATCTAACTTACTAAGTACTATAGAGTATATATCTAACTTACTACCTAATATGAAATATATAACCTAACTTACTAAGAGTATAAATGAAATATAACAAATCAAATTCTAACTGCAAACCTTTCGAAACACTATTAACAAGAAACTAAATGCAATATAATTCTACTGTTAACATTTGAGGTAAGTTTGGCACACTGGCACCAATTACTAATCCACACTATTCATTTGGATTCATCCACATGATCCATTTTGTCATATATCTACATGAGAGGCAACCAAGTGCCTAAACCAATCTCATTTCTATAATATAGCTATCAAGGGCATCTCAATATGCCTAAATTCACAATTTAAATAACAGTTGTAGCATTTTACCAACCAATTGTATTCCAACATATGTATTATGATGATACTAAGATAATAGGAAGGTTCGAGGGTCATGCTTACCCATTTTCCCGAAAACTACTATTGCTTGGCCAAACTAAGCTGACTAGATTTCCGGGTTGAGGGATCGGATTTAGCAAAAGAGATCTAACTGACCCAGAAATAGGCTAGACACGTGTAACTAGTCAAGATATACGCGCTCCCATTGGAATCACTTCATTTTGACCTGTGAAGTGGTTCGATGGGGTCATCGGCGACCTTTCAGTGCGCCTAATGTGGTAAAGTGTGCCAAATAGGTAGGCAAATCCGGGTTTGGTCCAAATGGGTCTCAAAAACTGAGAAGTCAAGTTGGTTTAGTCACTTTATATTTCGGCGACCTCTTAAGCTCACCTAAGGGAGGCTTTGGCGACCTATTCGGTGCGCCTACATATCTTTGGCGACAATTCCCGTGACCCTTATTTGGTCTCTGAGACTCGGCGACCTCGTCGGTGTGCCGACGAGTGCGCAGAAGTTGGGGAAAGGTCTGTTGAGGCTTAAATTTCATTGGGACTTAGGTTTTGCCCTGAGGAAGGTCTGATTATGGTCAAATACCATTTTCATTTGGTCATAGGTAGAGATTTGGGTTTCCCTCCTTCTTCTCTACACCAAGGGTTTGGTTTTACCTTATACATGTCAAATGTAATGGTCTAGTGTATAAGGTTCCACATATAGTCAATTTTAAAGGTCTAAATCCCTAGGAGAAGGAGGGAATGAGTCAAACAACCCTTCTCCTAGGTCAAAATACTAAAACACAACCGAAATACATGATCAAATGATGTTACTCAACTCGGGGTGTAGTTGCGGGAGTCGAGGTTGAATTACTGCACATTCCGGAACTTGGAAGATCATCCTTGAGCTCCAAATCTCCTTCATAGCTCCAAAATCCCAAGAGAGAGAAGAGAGAAAGAAGAATTTTGTGTTTTATGAGCTTAGGGCAATATTTATAGGCAACCTGTGAATAGTGCCAATATTTAAGGGCAAAACGGGGTTTTTGGCTCAATAATTCTCGACTTGTCGTATTTACGGGCTCTGATAGAGGGCTTTTGTTATTGAGTCTGAGTTGGATCTCAGAAGTCTACGAATATAATTAATTAATTTGTTAAATTAATTAAATCACATTTAATCCCTAATTTTCCAGTTGGTCTTTCAGGTTGGCTATCTAATTTTGTTTACTTTCTTAATTAACCTAAATTTCTGAGGTCAGAGGTTTAATGTGCATAAGCTAGGCTGTTAGTGAACTTAGTTTAATTATTTTGAAATTATGTCCATACTAATCTTAATTAATTGAGGTTAACCTTTTAGGTCATTACATTTGAATATGGGTATTGAATAACATCTTTGTTTGTGGGTGATTTGTATGTTTACATGATTAGGAATGTTTAGAATCAAGTTTAATTTATTTGTGATATTCCTATGAGTTCATATAGATTAATGTTGATTTTCCAGAATTATTTCATGTGCGTTGAATGATTTGCCTAATGAAGAACTATATGTATAGTCTAGATTTGATAAGTTAAGTTTTGATTAAGTTTAAGATGATTTGACGTTAATATGCGATGTTTAGAAGTGTAAAAATATGTATTTGAGAGTATGGGCATGAAGCCCTAGGAGAAAAACCATTTTCTGGGCTAAAATAGGCTCTCAGTAGATGCTGAGACATCTACAAAAATGCCCAGAAAATACATGCTCTCGGGACTATCTACCGAGCCTTGGTAGATCATCTACCAAGATTCTCCGTAGGACTCATGGTACATACCGAGGATCTACTGAGCGTCATATGGACCCAAATTTTAGGGGAAGATCATTCGAGGTGGTTTACCCATGTGTATGAGGTTGGTTTGTCTGCAAAAAAGGCTTATTAAGGCCGTATGATATAAAGTGTATAATGGGGTTTGAAATTTAGGAAAATATGGCAGACCTGAATGTGATATGATGAGATTTTGACTTTAAGGAGTTTGGATATAGATATTAGATTACAAGATAAGGTTGGGATGGTTAGCAATGTTAGTATATGAAATTGAGTTGTTTGAGTGGTGCTTGTAGCATCCACTATTCTATCATATGATTGGTTCTAATGTTGAATAGTGTGATATTTGAGTGGTGTTGGGCGTATCCACTACCTGTGTATGAATGATTGTGATGTATGGATTGTGTATGTGAGTGGTGCTAGGAGTATCCACTGTGTGTTTGTGAGTGGTGCTGGGAGTATCCACTGGAAGTCAATAGAATTGACTATATAATGATTATGGATGGTTTATGAGTGGTGCTGGGAGCATCCATTGGAAGTCAATGAGATTGACTATATATACGTGTACTGATGTGTTCGACCATGTGGTGATTGTCCCTTAAGGACTGGTATGGTGTACTGGAGTGTTCCACTGTGTGATGAAAGTCCCTTGAGGAATGGTTTGGTATACTGGTGTATTCTACCATGAGGTGAAAGTCCCTTAAAAAATAATGGAATAGGAATAGTGGCATTCTACCGTGAGGTGCAAGTCCCTTAGAGAATGGGTTGAATGGTCGTATGATTGAATGAGCATGTGATTGGACTAGGCCTAATTATCCTTGCATTGCATATGCATGTCATCCACATTTCATTATGCATATTTGCGTCATACCATAGTGCATTGATCATTGTACATGTTTAACTTGAAGGGAATGTTTGTGTATGTTCCACATATTGTTTGGTTATGCTTATGTTTGGATTGAACTTGTTTGGCATGGTGGGACCATGTGGTTACTTGTTCTAGCATGGCGGGAGCATGTGTTTACTTGGTTTGCATGGTGGGACCATATGGTATTTTTGTAATGCATAGGGGGACTATGTAGTTTATGTGTTGTGCATGATGGGATCATTTAGGTTATGTTTTGATGCATAGTGGGACTATGTGGACTGGGTTTGAATGCATGATCGGATCATGTGTACCCTATGATTTATCATGGTGGGACTATGACAATAGTTTGTTATGATATGATATGACTATCTGTGTGATTTTCAAGTGTAATGAAATTACAATGTTGAATGTGATATTCATATTAAATATGTGTGATTTAATATGATAATGAGCATGCTAATTTGTTGTGACTATTGTATTACCTGTTGTGTGAAATTGTACGAAATAACCTGTGTTATTATGCTTATATGAAGATAATTGATGTAAATTCTTTGGATTTCTCTACGAGGCTTCGGTTGACCCTTATATTGAAACAGGTAATCAGTTCGGTTGAGGTGCCGATCGAGAAAGGAAATTCCAATTAGATTCAGATACTTGACTTATTATGATCATTGTTTATACTTTGCTTTTATTAACTTGGTTTTGACCCTATGCGGGCTTTGGACTTGTAATAGGTTTGGCCTCTACTATATTTATGTGGGTTTCAGCTTGACAAGAATTAGCTGAGCTACAAGTTTTAAATTATTCAGACTTCCGCTGATTTACTATTTTAGACTCTGATTAATCCGGACAATGGTTATGTATTGTGAATGGATATCCGCGTCCACTTGTTGGATTCGAAGGTTATTCCCTTGGAAATCCTCGAGATCCTATATGTTGGATTTGGGGCATGACAGAGTGGTACCAGAGCTCTAGGTTTTAAGGTGTCTAGGCTTGGGAAATCTTATGGTACAGTGAAATCCTAAGATGAAAACCTAGAAACATGTGAACCTAGGAGCCACATCATTGTATTGTGTGCAATATATTTTGTTACAGTATGTGATTAGCTGATGTGTTATGTTTATATGCCTATGCGTGAATATATGTATGTATACATGTGTTAAATTAGGACTATCATACTCCATACTTAGAGGCTCATTACTTGTGTAAATGGGTGGTCGTAGAAGGAAGTTACAACTAGAGAGGGTTCATCTGGAGGGGATGCGGATCCTAAGTTGTCAGGAATATACAAAGTGTTAGGAGACATGGCCACTGCACTCCAGGGGGAATAAGCCATGATATAGACCCAGGCAGCTACAAGGAATGGAAACAGAGGAGGAATAACTTGGCTAGAGAGATTTAAGAAATTGTCACCACCCTTCCTTGAAGGAAGTAGAGAGACAATGTGGGCTCGGGACTTGGTAGAAGAGCTGGAAAAGATATTTCAAGCAATAGATTGGCTATTTTCATGCTAAAAGGAGAAGCTTACCAGTGGTGAAAAATGATAGTGAGAGCCAAATGGGAGATCAGGGAGTCGGACGAGTTTGAGAGGCAATTTTTCGAGACTTACTTCCCCAGCAGTTACAAAAGGTCTATGGCAGTAGACTTCATGAAACTAGAGCAGGGCTCCCTTACTGTGAGCCAATACGAAGGCCACTTTGCCATGCTCTCATGCTTTGCACCTCAGATGGTGGCCAATGAAGGAGATAAGGCTACCATGTTTGAAGAAGAACTGCGGCCAGAGATCAGGTCGAAGGTAGTGATTATAATACGTAAGACTTATACTCAAGTCCTTGACTATGTTCGACATGTGGAAAGAGATAATTAGCACCTGGTGTGAACTACCCTCGGTCGGGTGGACCCCTGATAGATCGGGTAGATTGGAGTGGCCACCACTCATTGAGTTCTGGTGTAAATGGTCACCCATGGATTGACCTTTTTATCTCAAAATAGACCTAAAAATATGATTTTAATATTGTTGGTTTAACCAGATTGGGTAGGGAGGTTTATTTAAGAGAGCCCAAAGGTGTTAGGCACCCCTCTCTTCCGGTTTAACCGGTTACCTAGTCTAAGTTTATTTGGCCAATTAAATTTAATCCTAAGATAATAGGACAAACCTAGAAAGTCTCTAAAAACCTACAAATCTAAAAAATAAATACCTAAAGAGAAAAATCTAAAAAAAACTTTTAAGAGACTTAAAATAACCTTAAAGTATTTAAAGCAAATAAAAGAAATTTATAAAATGCCCTAAAAACCTAAGAATCTCAAAACTAACCTAATCCTAAATTGAACTATAGAAAATCAAGAAAAGAATTATATACTTAATCCTAATGTTAACTAGCATGCTCACAAAAAAAATAAATAAAAAATCAACGATAATATAATGGATCACAAACTGCAAGTGTAATTCATAAAACAAAAATCTGAAGAACAAAACATGTCCATTCTATCCATGGCATACCACGATGTTCTGACCTATCTAAAAAAATAAAACAAAAATAATACCTATAGCAGCTTATTGTTCTTAATTTGATTTTGCTTTGCACAATGGACCACTCGAGCACAGGTTCCAGTAATGATTCTGGCGTTTGGCACGGTCGAATAAGGTGGCTCGGGGTTAACAGTAGGAGTCGAATTGAGAAAGAAGTTTAGGAATAGACAGATAAATCAGGATGGTTTTGGCCGGAGAACAGGGACGAACGGAGGAGGGGCGTGGCTCGAAGTGTCCGAACTGATCAATGGGAGGGGCGTTCCCTCTTTGGCCGCACGAACCAAGCTGTTGTATCGGAACAGACCAAGATTTGAAAAGGGGACAAACAGAGGAGGTTCTTCTTTCGTTTTTCTGATTCAACCAAAATTTCCTCCTTTTTTCTGTTTCTTTTCTCCCCCCTTCCCTTTTGGTTCGGCCATCTTTTTATAGACATGGAGAATCGACATTGGCGACCTCTCCTTCTCCATCTCTAACTCTTCCTTTCTCTGTAAAATTTTATCTCCTTATCTCTTCTGATCCTTCTCAATTTATATCTCTCCCAATCTCAATCTTTATTCTTCTTTATTCCAATCTCTTCTTTTGATTTTTGGTTTGCCTTATCCCTTTCTCCCCCTTGCTTTCTCCTCAAAACAAAGTTTCTCTCTCTTCCGTGAAGTAGCAGAAGACGTGAGGAAGAAGAAGACAATTTCTTCTTAATTTCATTTCAGACCCCCCTCCCTTTTAATATCACAAATTCCCCTCATTTTATTTTATTTGTTTCAATTAATTCAACTTCCTAATCCTAATCAAGATTTGCAATTAACTAAACCTAATCTTAACATCCTTATCATAATCCTATCAACTCTTTAATCTAATCACATCTTCTCTTTATCTTTTAATTTTTAAATTTTTTTATTTAACCAAAAATCCAACTAACCACATTTTTAATTATCCCAAATTTTTATTATTAAATATCAACAATACTCCTCTCCTTCCCAATTTTATAATTAGACCAAATTACAGAAATTGGAAGGATTTCGCATTAAAAGAGAAAATTTAAACTCGGAATATTTTTCAGATGTCCAGGAGTCATGAATTTAACCCAAAATGATATTAGGGGTAAAACGGTCATTTTCTCGTATGAACTCGGAACTAGACGATTGTATACTCGTTAGAACACATTTTATGCCTAGAATTCACGTAGACAGTCAGAAATGGAATTTGGGGAATGACGAAGCACATGGGGTCCTTTGAGGGTATTTTGGTAATTTCATGAATTTTGGGGTTTCAGTGAGAATTTTGGTTCAAATGAATTTGGGATTAAGGATGATGATAACCTTGCCGAAATTCCAAGCTCAAGCCTCCAGAAACTGCAAAGATCAAAAAAACAATTTTTTCGTGCAAATTGGGGTGTGTAGCTATACCTAGTACATCAAATAGAGACATCTCGTGGGGACAAGGGGAAATTCCAGCCTTACAATCAGAACGGAGGAAAGAGGACTAAGATAGATGATTATCCTAAGAGAGTTGAAGCACGACCAGTAGCAACAACAGTAGCTCCCATTGCTGCACCATTCATACAGCAGCGACCTCCACTGACTTGTTTCAACTGTGGCAAGCTCGGGCACTATAAGAAAGATTGTTGTGAGAGAATCCGAGTGGAAGGCTCAGGACCAAGGACAGATCATGGACCTCAGCCCCTTGGGCAAGTACATGCTTTGGCATATGGGACAATGCAAAAAGATGAGGAAGCCACTAATGCTGTAGTGGAAGGTACCCTTACAATCTTTCATTCACCTGCAAATGTTTTATTTGATAAGGGTGCTACACATTCTTTTTTTTCGGTACGGTTTATGCATTCCTTAGGTCTTAAACCATCATCTATGAGAAAACCTTTGCATATAACAAGCCCCGTAGGAGGATTAGTCACTCTTAGCAATATGTTTTTGGATTGCGTGATGTCACGAACCACCAGAAAATTTCAATTTCTGAGATTTCTGATTTATTTGTAACATTCAACCCATATTTCTACGGGAGTGGATTACAATAGTCAAAACATAAGCGGAAGTTCTAGTAAGATATATGTAACTACATTACAGAATCTAAATCTTATAAATTCTAAAGAAGGAAAGAGATCGAAATCTAGACTAACACTAAAGTTCTATCAGAGTGCCGTACCCAAACCAGGTTCTCTCTCATCGACCAATCTCAACAAACCAAAAGGTTCTCCTCGATCTCAATCTCCTCAGCTGCCATCTCGACTAAATATCTTGGAAGTTGTTTGCAAAAAAGCATGAGCTACACTATCCAGTAAATAAATAACTTCATAATTGTGCATGATTAACTTAGATTCAAGACATTACGCAATATTTCCAATCCACACAATAAAGAAATCATAATAAGAAGAGATGCATGTGGTCAATTATTTATTATGCATGTTGTGTGCCTAATTTCAGTAATCACCAAGGTGACCTAACAAACAATGTAGTATGAAATGCAAAATGCAACTCTGTCAGTATGTACAAGATGGCATGTTTCCTCTTGATCCAGTCTTTATCCGGGGTGTCCCAGCAACCTGAATTCTCCCTAGGATGTTCCAGCAACCTGAAATCATCCCCCGTATTAACGATCTAAAGGATAGGACTCTTCTGTGTTTACAACATAATTTTATGGGTGTTCAACCAAGGAGACACAATCCCCCCACTTATTTTTGATTAATGGTAAAATACCGAGACTTGCACCCACGTGCGGCTCCCTCAGGGAAACACGACACTTGAGATACTACAAAGGTCTCTCTCTCTCTGATATTCATCCAAGCTTACACCCACGTGCGGATCCTTAGGAAATATCATCATCCAAGCTTACACCAACGTGCGGATCCTTGGATAAGTGCCCTTGGGCAATGAGTGAGTCTGTTGGGGTAGCTAATCTCTCAACTCTTCCTTGCTAGTCTCCTCACTGGATGTGGAACTCACATCACATCACTCTTATTTAAATCACGAGACTCAACTGTGTGGTCTTGGAAAACAGGGTATTTCTCTTTAACCAAGCAATGGTCTCAAGTCAATGTTGTGCAAGTGGAGAGGTGCACGCTAGCTAAGCAGTCAGTTCATAGTGTACAAGGTGTAATCACAACAAATAAGTGTGTAATTCACCAATCTCACATGTAACACACGTCATGATTCAAGTAACACAACATAGGTCCATTGAGAAGCAATCACATAAGATTTACTAAGCATTCACATTGGATGCACCAGATGTATGGTCAACTATAAGTATGTTGATCATTCCCCGACTTACATTCCTATTTCATAAACACTTAAAAACGAGTCCATGAGGAATCACGTATAATATAAATCGTACTTGAATTCCAGATAACATCATACTTGATAAGATTATATTGATCCTAGGTTATGTGCAATTTGCATTATGGTTAATTAAAGAGCATATTCCAAACGTTTCATTGTCCTACAATATTTCACTAGACCAAATCATAAGGTAAGAAATTCATTTATTGATCAAACTCATGTGTATGTTTCATCTATTCCAATCACAAACCATTCTAATGTGTATCAACTAATAAACATCAAAATATAAGGCTAAATGTCAGGCTCGGCGAGGTCTTCGGCACATCGAAGCCTACCTCGGCGACCAGCTCGATAGACCGAACTGAGATTCGGCGACAATTCCAGGGGACTCATTCTTTGCGCCCTCTTCGGCGCACCGAACTGAGATTCGATGAGGTGTTCATGTTCAATGACCTATTCGGCAGGCCGAACAATCCGCCTATGGCCCAGAAAGCGTTCAGTGCACTGAGGTGGTCGCCGAACATCGTGAACTGGCCAAACCAGAGGGGTTTTTCCCTCAAATGAAAATACAAACTAAGGAAAACAATAAATATGCATTTCTCAAACAAATCTAACACATTTTATTCCTAAAATCATGCTTCTTTGTTATCATGCCCATATCAAGACATTCAATCCAATTTTTTCACATTCCACATGTGTGAACTAGAAAATAGAGGGAAATGAGCATGAACTACTTCAATCCATGAACAAGTATGAAGTATCTACTTACCTTAACAAAAATGCAAGCAAATCACATGAGTCCAAGCATGCAAAACCTCCTTCTCCCACTTTCCTTCAACTTCCAAGCATAAACACCACCAAAACCATGAGAAGAGAGAATGCATGAGATTCTCTCTCACACACATGGAGACCATGCCTTGTGTCTCCACATGAACACAATCCTATCCCTCCAAACTCACCCACTCAATCTACACCCTAGGATTTGATTGGTTGGTGGGAGTTGGTATTCCCCACTACCAACTCCCTCTCTCCTTCAATCCTAGCCTTACACCTAAACAAACATAAAAGATCTAAACCACACAAACAAACACAATGTTTAAAGGAATCCTAACCACTCATCACAAACTTGATCTAAATGATCAAAGACAAATTCAAACATTGAAAATGGGTCATGCTACTGTGTGTAGCACCAAGGCCTAAAAAGCACAACACATACAATCGCGTGGTCGGATTAATTCCGATCGGCGATCCAAACTGAGGAAAGAATTATCACAAGGTTTAAAATATAAACATGTGTAAATCGGAAGGTTTAAGCCCTTACATTTTGTTATTTCCTATTTAATGTTAAGTTAGGTTATCTAACTCGTTTTGCTTCCTAAGTTAATCTGGCTGATCTGATCAGTATTAGTGACTTAAGGAGTCTTTAGTGTGTCTTAAAGGATTAAGGATTTTAAGTATCCTAATCCTAACTAATAAATGAGATTAAATTACAAATTCATCAGATTACTAATTTATCCTAAGGTTTCAAGTTAATATTTTTAGGAATTTTTCAGGTTGTTACACGTGGTAATAGTAGGAGATCATAATTTTGAGGCTGATCTGGTGGTGTTAGCTATGACAGATTTTGACATGATCCTTGGCATGGAGTGGTTATCATCCTATCATGCCAAAGTGGACTGTTTTGGGAATGAAGTTACCATTCAAATTCTCGGGGGAGAAAACGTAAAAGTTTTAAGGAATGCGAAGGATAAATATCAAGAGGAGTTCTTGGGACTATTGGAAGGTAA
>JAUPMG010072645.1:0-13118 GCA_031762675.1 Pachysandra terminalis
TCATTCTCATTAACATAATTCTAAGACTAATAATCACAAGTAATAGGTCTAAAAGTATGAATTATGGTCACTCATCAATCACACCGGGAATGCTTCTCATGTTTTCTTTGGTCCGGTTGTAGCTTGTGATTCCACACGTGCTGAGCTTCTAGCACTTTGGTCAGGTCTGAGGGAGATTGTTGGCATTGGCCTCTCCCATGTGGTTGTGGAGGGAGATTCTGCCTCTGTTATATCTTGGATGAGGGAGATTCTGCCTCTGGTATTTTTTTCTTCTCTTTCCCCATCAATTTTTCTCTGCTATTTCTAGGGTTTAAGATGGCAGAAGACCTGGACGTTCTGGCTACCCTCGAAGTTTCTCACTGACGACGATATACTCATGGAGAAGAAAAACGTTAACAAAAACAACAATAACTACTGGCATTGAAGCTAAATGTGGGTTCCATGTTAGGTTCCCTTATGGGTTTGGCTCGTTTGGGTCTTCTTCTTCTGATATTCTTGAACTGAAGAAAACAAACCCACTAAGAAAAACTGAAAAAATAAATAAATAAATAAATGGGTATATTCAGATTCTCTCTCTCTCTCTCTCTCTCTCTCTCTCTCTCTCTCTGTATTGTGCCCTAAAAAAAGGTTGAAGAAGATGAACAGAGGAAGAAGAAGATGAACAAGGGAAAGCAAAGAAATAAGAAAGGGAGAAGAAAGAAGAGGGAAGAAAGAAGGGGTAGCAACGGCACCGGTGACAAAGAGCAGGCACAGCGGCAACAGCAACGGCAAGCAAGCGCAGTGGGAGAGGGCCCACCCTGTTCATCTTCTTCTTCTTCCTCTTTTTCTTGAATTATTATTATCAGACGATAGATTAGGGTTTCAAACGATCTTGGGTTCTTGAGTATTCGATCCTCCCTCTTATTCTTCTCCCTTTCTTCTTCCTTCTTCCTTCGATTTTGCCGGCATTTCATCGATGTTATCTTCAGCCGTCCTCGTCATATTTAAAAAGAAACTTAAAAATTGGGGGTTTTTTTTTTTTTTTTTTTTTTTTTTTTTTGGTTTCATAGAACTTTAGGGTTTTTTGTGAATAAATATTTTGGGGTTTTTTTTTTGTTTTTTTTGGTTTTATCTGTTTTTTTTTTTTGCTATTGGGTTTTAGTGTACAGAAGAAGAAGATGAACAGTGGTTGGCTTGATCTGTTTTTTTTTTTTTTGTTGTTTTCTTGCTATTGAGAGAGGGAGAAGAAATGGATAGTTTAGGAATTTAAAAAAAAAAAAAAAAAAGCAAATACGGTAAACAAATCTAATATGTCATCTGTCATATGACAGAAGACTGTATTGCAAATAGTTTGGTATATTTTTATTACACCGGTAAATTAATTTGGTCAATATACTTTTGGACAATAAGTTGTCTAAAGTAGGGAATTTTGATAACTTTTCCTAAAACAAATATGTTACAGACGACCGACGTAACGAAGTGTCAAAGGAGGGGAGATCTCTGCAGTCTAGTAAATGGAAGTTAGTAGAATAGGAGAAGCTACAGGAGATCTAATAGTAGTGGTCAGATATTTGAGGGGCATAAGTAAAATTTATCAAATAAAAAGGACTACGTGAGAAAACTGGTGTTTATTGTGCACGATGTACTTAGGTGCACTGTCTCAATAAAAGTCGCGTGAAGGTCAAGCGTATCAAAACCGGCTGACAAACCGAAGGCAGCGGAGGCTAGACTTGTCTACATTTACACTAAAGCCACAAAGAAAAAAAGAAGATTCCTTTTTGTTTGACGATGTCAGATTTAAATCTGATCAAATTGATCAGAACCGTCCAATCATTTTCAGAAAATAAAATCATCCAACCAGGAGTACTGTTCACTGAACAAATACAAAAATGACTAGTAATAGTTTAAGCTGGTCCAAGCCCAATAGCATTGGATATCTTGCTACGATGCGAATGAGCATTGTAGCTTCCAAGTTCCAGATGATATGAAACTAAAGATGCGGATAACCATCAAGCTGGGTTCTAGTGTGCGTCTCTGGAGGTAAGTCTAGAGTTCGAATTTTGCTAGAAGTACTCGTGATCAGGGGTTTACCTTTAATGCTCTCATCCCGAACGTGGATTAGTCCCACACTTAAGTGGGTGTGGGGACACCGCGTGGTTAAGACCAAAAAGAAAAAAAACAAGTATCTGGAAGAGCATCACATCGATGAAAACGTAGAAGTTACATCACTGATTGCAATGCATGTCAATAGACGTATGGCACGTACTTAAGTACATGATGCAGCTTCCACGCTCCAAACGATAAGAGACCAACTTAAAGAGTGGCATATATGAAGTAGGTTTGATTAAAGAGTGGTATATGTGAGGTAGGTTTGATTAAAGAGTTTTTTGAGTTTTGATCTTCATCTCATTATGAAAAAAAATTAAAAGTATGATGTCAATGGTTGACAATTGAAAAGTATCTTCTACCTTCAAGGAAATTAGTAATCTTTGAAAAAGAGTTCAATACATGATCCAAGGTCAAAGGATTAAAGCATCATTGGTAGTTTAATTACCCAAAAAAAAAAAGGCCAATTACAACTCTATGAGATTTCTGACCATTACAATTAAACTTTTTTAGGTTTTTGAAGTTATAATGGCACCTCTCATTCGGAAACCTCAATGGTATTGGTTAACTAACGACATTGGGTCATTGACTGATATACTCTTTGTAAACCGTTTTTCATTAATTGTTTGATGTGTTTTTTTTTTTCACTCTTTGATAAATGATTCAAGTGTGACGTTGGAGTATGATGACTCTTTAGTCGAGAGACTAAAAGAATATTTTAGACCTAAGATTTATGGATGCGGATCCTCTATTATGAAACGCCCTTATTATGGGCGTGTTATATGAAATAGAGGCGATAACAAAATTATATTCGTAACAGAGGAGCCGCCTCACCACTTTATCTCAAAGTCATTCAATTCTTTATGAGGTATATCAATCAATAACTCAATGCCGTTAGTTGATTGACCCTCTTGAAGATTCTGATGATGAAAGGTGTCATTGTAGTTTCAAAAATATCAAAGTGTAATTGTCCAAAGAAATAAAAAAATAAAACAAAACATAAAAAAGTATCCGTTGTTTGTTGATCAACTTTTTTATTTTTATTATTATCATTTTTTTTTTTTTTTTTTTTTTGCTGTTTGTAACAAAGAAAATTGCCTTGGTATTAGCTCTGCATAGTGCTTATTTCATGACAATACCCAAATACACTTTGAATCAAAGCCAGTTCATGACTTCTAGAGTAGCCTAATAACTACTGCCAAGTTACTGCAATAGGACTTCTTACTGTATATTTCCTCCAAACCCAAACCAATGATCCAAATGAAGAGATCTTGTTCTTGCCTCCTAGTGCAACAAAAGTCACCTTGTAATTCAGTTTTTCCCCAAATTCCTTAAAATTCAAGACCTTAGGCTCAACAATCACCGATACTCCGACGGGATTGTTCACCTGAACCCTATACCTACTCATAGGGTCCCCCACGTTAGTTGCCGTTCTCTGGTACGTTACCGTAACATTTTGGTCGCGCCCGTTGAAATTCAGAGCGAAAGAAGGGTAATTCAAATCACCAGGAAGAAGAGCATCATCACTGGGACATGTATAACTTCCTCTAGACAATATAGCAATCTGAGAAGAAGTGTAGTTGAGACTACACAGATAATTCAGGTAGTCCTCGGTGGTAATATCGTAAATCAACCCCGGGTTCGAGGCTCTCTCTGGGTCAACATGTCCCGACCCGAATGCAAAAGGTGTTGCTGGCTCAGATGAACCTGTAGAGCCAGCATCAGGTATTAGACCCCTTTTGTTGTTTAGAGTATAAGCTGTAGTCATTAGGGCTGACTTGATAGCCGCCGGCGACCAGTCACCGTGGACGGACTTGAGAAGGGCGGCTAAGCCACTAACATGTGGGCAAGACATGGATGTGCCTGAAATTATGTTAAACATCACACTCCTCTTGTCACTCTTGAGTCTGGTTGGGCTAACCATCGGCGGCCATGAAGCTAGTATGTTCATGCCCGGTGCTGTGACGTCTGGCTTGATCACATCGGGTCCGGTGAAGCTCGGCCCTCTTGATGAGAATCCGGCCATTATCGGTGCAGGATTGCCGTATACGGTTCCTTTAAAGACGATAGAAGCTGTTGGTTTCTTCCCTGAGCTCATTCTCACATAGTTTTTAATGGCTTTTGCAGCTGCAGCTCCTAATGAAGTTGCCGGTAAGATGTGTGGGTCGGCGAAAATCTCTTCACCCCATCTTCTGTGTTCACTAGTAGCATCCCTGCACCTCCAGCCAGCTTTACCTATTAAAAAAAAAAAGATAAAACGAGATGAAGAAGTAATTAAGCACACAAAGACAGATTTACATGATAACAATCGGCCCGGTTTATTTTTTTTTTTAAATTATAAATTAAACGGTCCAGATAGGTATCGATCTAGACCGGTCTGGTACTGACTGATCCCTACTTTCTTATACTGACCGGTCCTGACTGTCTTGTACTGACCGGTCCCGATCCGATCCATACCACCAATCCGGTGATTAGTACCGCCAATCCGACGACCGGTCCGATCCAAAAAAAAATTAAATTAAAAAAATTGGTGCTACAAATTTTGTACCGGATCCGGACCGGACGGTATCTCCGGTCCGGATAGGGATCGGCCGGAACCGGATCCCTAGACTTTAAACTTTGATTACTATTATACCCCTAGACGCTCAAAAAACTCGGACCTGCTCTCCCTTTTCAGTCCGGCTGTTCAGGCCTCGCTCGCACACAACAATCTTCCCTTTGACACGCTTCGCCGAGAGGGAGCCATCGGTGCAGTACCCTGCCCCTTGACCGCCGGCAGTTTCCCGATATACCAGCGGCAAGATACCGGTTGCCTTTCCAGAGTAAAGAGATGAACCCTTTAAAATCTCTCCATTACCCAGCTTCACTGTGGTCGGGAAGCTTCTATCCAGGTAGCTAGCAGCCACAGTCATGATCCATGGAGCTGAATTGGCCACAGTCGAATCCGCCGGACCTGAATTTCCGGCCGAGCACGAGACAAAGACACCTTTTTGAACCGCCCCAAATGCAGCTACAGCCATATTGTCACTATAGTATGGCCTAGATCTACTTCCCAAGGAGAGAGACAAAATATCGACGCCATCTTCCACAGCTTTATCGATGGCGGCCAAGATATCGGAGTTAGCACAACCGGCCGACCAACAGACCTTGTAAGCTGCAATTCTTGCTGTATAACTCATCCCTCCTGCTTTGCCTTTCGCCATTCCGAACAAGCTTGCTCCGGCGACAATGTTACCGGCTGCAGTCGAAGAAGTATGTGTTCCATGGCCTTTGGAGTCTCGTGGGGTTCGGTAATCTAGGGTTTCGTTGATTCTTCCGGCGACTGCTTCGTACCCTTTGAAGAATGCTCTTGCACCGACGAGCTTGTTGTTACATGGTAAAGAATTCTCGCAACCCCCTTTCCAGTGGGTGGGTACCGTTGGCATGCCGGCGTCCCTGAAACTAACATGCTCCGGCCAGATTCCGGTGTCGATGATTCCGATTATTATGTCGGAGGACAAGTTGGGAGATTTCCAGAGTCCTTTGCCGTTCTTGAGGCCAAGAAAGTGAGGGGAGTGTGTGGTGTGGAGAGATAGGATATCGTCCGGTGTGGCGGAGAGGAAGCCGGCGGTGTTTGTTAAGGATTCGAGTTGTTTAGTGGAGAGTTTTGCGGCAAAGCCGGTAATGGCAGTTTCGTAGACGTAGAGGAGCTCGGGAGGTGCTGTTGATGATGATGCTTTTTCTACATGTTCTTGAGGTGATGAGAAGTCATTAATGGAGTCGATTACTGTTTCATACCATCTCTTGGGATTGGTGAGATTGTGATCTGAAGCTGTGATGATCTTGGTTTTATCCATGTGAATTATGTATGTTTGTCTTTCTAATACTGAAGCAAATGAAGTTGCAGCCATGAGAGCTAGTAACAATGGTGTCATGAACATCATCTTAAGCTTCTCGTCTGAAGGCCAAAAAAGAAGAAGAACGTAATTGTAAAAATACAATTACAAACATTTAAAATTATTTTTAGTCATAAACTAACAATTAGCCCTAAAATTCTAATTCTAAATCCAAGAAGAATTTTGGGCACTGCAGTAGCTTGGCCAAACCAAGGTTTAAAGTCCCGAGACCGCGAACCGGATCGATTTCAACCAATCGCAGTTCAAACTGATGGTATCGTCTAGTATCGGCTGATCTGGATTCGGTACAAAAAGTGAATCCCTCTTGAATTTAAATTAAAAAAAGATATGGATCGTCTGGACTGGTCGTCGGACTGGCGATACTAGTTAGGACCGGCAGATACCGAATCGATCCAAATCTATATCGGTTTGGAATGTCTAATTTATAAATTAAAAAAATATATATATATTGGGCAGTTATACCGATGATTGGACCGGTTGTACCAGCCGGTCCGTACTGGTACCAATTGTACCAGCCTGGTCCAAACCCTCACGATACATATGTTGTATGGTGGCTTGGGGCTGGACCAGTCCTGTCCGATCCCAATACGGACCGGATCGGTCCGATCCTTTAAGCCATGGCCCAAACCCAACAAGGCCTAGCTCCTATACACAAGGTAGGTTGAGCATAAATTATTTCTACTTATTAGGGCTCATAGATTAAGCCTCGTCCTTGTCAAGGTTTTAAATACCGGAACCGGTCGACGACCGGTTCCGTCCGGTTCCAGTCCGGATTGCCGGTATGGACCGGTACCTGCCGGTAAAGAAAAAAAAAAAAAAAAAAATTTAACTTTCAGATCTTGCCGGACTGGCTGGACCAGACGGACCGGGTCACCAGACCGGTGGGATCGGAGGGATCGGTCGCCGGACTGCCAGCCGACGGTATCAGTTGCCGGACCGGTCGCATCGGCGGGACCGGTCACTGGATCGGATGGACCGGTCACCGGACCGCCGGTGCATAACCCGGCGATACAAAGGCTTGTATCGCGGGTTGGAACCGGACCGGTCCCGGTCCCGGTCCGAACTGGCCGGTACGGACCGGTATCGGCCGATCCTTGAAACCATGGACTCCTTGCGGCCATTGTAGGTATGGCAACGGGGCGGGTTAGGATCAAGGTGAACCAAATCCAAACTGTACACGAACCCAATTGATCTGTTACCAAACCCGAACCATTAGGGGCGAAGGACTGATTACCCATTTAACCTATCCCATTGTCATCCTTACGCCTGTGGGGCGTATGAGATCGATCGTGCCTACCCCGGCGGGACAAAGACATAAGCTAAATAGCCTATTTGGCCATGTAAACCCATTATCAACCCAGACTCGTAGCTTTTATATAAATATGCAATGGGTGAAGACTACCTGTACTGTATGGTCTCAGCTGAAGAAGAGAGTTGATGTATAGATGATAAACTACCAAGCTGAAGAAGAGGGAACTTATACAGGGAGCAAAAGAGGATGAATAGCGTTGACTGAAGATAGATAAAAGCAAATAGGAAAATATCTCCTTGTCACTATTTACTTTTTCCTCCATTTGCAGTGCACTGCACGCCTTTGGATTGATGCACCAAAAGGAAGAATGGAAAGCTGTCTATATGGAGACTAAAGGTAATGGGATGTGGGCGCGGTACGACTTTGGACCCCCCTCCGCTCTTGTAGAAGAAAATGTTATGTACAAGTTTTGCATGTAATTATGTCTAAAATCATTGAAATGGTAAATGTTTATATTGTGTTGTCACGAGGATTGAAATGTGGGGTTTCAGAGTCTGGAGTACATGTTGGTGGATATATACGTAGAGTGCGTGGATATGCATTGCAGCATCTGTTGTATGCATCTTGTTCCAGATAATATAAGATCATCACCTTATAACTGTTTATTATGATTAGTTCTACATGACTCGTATGCTGATCAAAGTTTAAAGGCTCGAGATTGGAAACTGGACTGGTCTTGGCAGATCTTGGTTCGACCAGCGGTACCATTTGCCCTGGAGTCGGTATAAAAAGTGGACCGCCTATTAAAATTTTAAATTAAAAACATTTTGATCAGCAAAGCCGGTTGTCGGATCAGAGGTATCGGTCGCCGAAACTATGGTACCGGATCAGTCTAGGTCGATACCGGACCAGACAATCCAATTCACAAATTTGAAAAAAAAAACAAAAAATAAAAAGTTTTGGGCCGAATGTGCCGACCAGTCTGGATTTGTATCAATTGTACCGATTTGGTCAGAACCTCACGATACAACTATTTGTATTGTGGCTTAGAACCGAACCGTTGAAGTCCTATCCCAATACGAACCGGCCCTTCAAGACCGGATCGGACCAATCTTCAAACCTTGGTGTTGATTCTAGTTAACTAATTTTACTTAGCCAGTGCATTAGAGAGAGAGAGGATATGTTGAAAGGGGGGAGTGAGTGACGTATTGGATACAAGAAGTGGTAGGAATAATGGAAAATAGAGAGAGAGAGAGAGAGAGAGAGGATATGTTGAAACGGGGGAGTAACTTATTGGATACAAGAAGTGGTAGGAATAATGGAAAATAGGGGGCTTTTAATGATGGGGTTATTGTTTGTGCGAAAAGTCTTTCTTCCAACTCTCTCATGCGCCTTTAGTCACCCTTCACTATACTGCTGCTGCCAGCCCGGTGCGCGCACTTGCATAAGAAATTTTGCCTCTTTCGGGACCATATATGTCATGTCGTTGATCGATTGTAACGTCACTGATTGATATATGATCCGATGAGGGATTATTTTGTCCGAAACTGTTTAGGCAATCCATGATGTCTCAAATCAGGCCAGCCCACATGCACCGCAGCCGGGCCTAGTATGAAAGAGCGGCCCATGAAAACTCAGTCAAGCCTAGTTCATTTTCATCACCAAGACGTGGGGGGTATGCTTCTAAGAAAATAGTGGGACACGTGTCAACGAGTAAGGGACAGTTATAATCCATTATGCACAAATTGCTGAACGGTTGCCATAATGGGTTATAAAAGCAAGACCGGTTGAAACGAGTAAAGGCCTCCACAACATCAACAACAAATCAATTACTGAGCTCCATAGCTTCTCAAATTTGGATTATCAGTAATCTAGCTTAGTTTAAGATCCCCAGCGATCACTAGTTAATTGTTAGCTCCTGCAAAGATCCTATTACACCTACTTCTCGCTTTGGACTGAGTTCCTCGCAGAAGATTCCTCCAGTCGGTCAAGAAGGAATCCTAGTTGGAGATTCACGGAGACCCTCCTATTAGTCTCTTACATGCTGACTCATGCAACGTGAAGTAGTTTAGTCACGATCCGCGATCAGAGCCTAAGGAACGGTCAGAGGTTTTGTGTTTTTCTTGTTATTTGTTATTCCGTCTTTTCAAATTAGAGAGTTTACCTTTCTAACTTGTGTATTGAATGCCTGTTTCTATTTGTTTTTAATATAAAAAGTGTCATAGATCGCATAAAATCAAATTCTCTGGATCAGCCATTGGTCCTTCGAGATCATGAACCTTACAATCGTCTGACTTATAATCGGTCACACATCGACCAATTCACTTTAACCATCAAATTACGCAATTTGACTCACTTAACCTGTCTTTAAGGTGAACTTGCAAAAGTTCTGGCACGCCCGCGCACGCTTCGGCCCCACGACCGAGAGCGAAGAATCACGAACCGACCGGCAAGTGGGTCGAAGTTGGCTTTCCGGACCAACATCTTTTTGGCATGCCCGGTGGGACACATCTGGTGAAGCTAAATGGCACCTAAGACTAGGACAGGTGGGCAGTCTGACGATGACCGTGAAGGAATACTTCCCATAGTGGATGTCGTCCAGGGGGAAATGTTCGACAGTAACATAGCGTCGGCCGAGACTCAGGGCCAGACCGTCCCAAGCACTGAGGTAAGGTCACAATCCTCTACATTCAATGATAAAGTGTTTGCACCTCTACAAAATTTAAATCAAAGCATACTTAGAATGAGTGTAGATTTAGGACGCACTCACGTAGTCATGGCAGAAGGATTCAGTGGAATTCCTTCTAAAATAGAATCCATGGTAAGATGGGATAATAATAATTCAACCGGGGATAATGAAACTTCGGCCAGAAGAGGCATGAGTGGGAATGGGATTTTCAATCCCATTGCACAACCGCCAGCCGTCGTGAATGTATCGCCTGATAGGCCCACCTCACCAAGGTCGGTTAGATTGCTGAATGACCGAAATAAGCCATTAGGTTATGGCAGCCAAGCACAAATTAACTAAGCACAGCCGGATATTGAGATTCAAGCACCTAGGCCTCCTAGAGGAATAGAGAAAGACCAAGTATATAATTGGGTACAAGAAGCCGTGGCTAACTTGCCACCCAGACGGCTGTCCCGACCGTCATACCGTAAGCCATATCCTGATTGGGTAGACATCAGATATGAGTTTCCTAGGGGATACAGAATCCCTGATTTTTCATTATTTTCAGGAGATGGCCAGTCGACCATCGAACACGTAGGCCGATTTACGGTGCAATGTGGTGAGCTTTCGCCAAGTGACTACCACAAGTTAAGATTGTTTGGGAACTCCCTAACCGGCCAGGCATTTACGTGATATATAACAATGCCACCTAACTCAATCCAACATTGGGCAGAAATGGAAGAGAAGTTCCACTCCCAGTTTTACAGAACCGAACCTGAAGTATCAATGGCCGATCTGGTTAGACTAAGGCAACTGCCGGAAGAGACGGCAGATTGGTACATAGGAAGGTTCAAGAAAGTAAGAAATAGATGTAGGAGAGTTCTACCCGAGCCAGAATTCGTGAAACTAGCCCAAAACGACCTAGATATAAAACTTCGAAAGAAGTTTGACGGGATGGAATTTGAAGACCTTTTTGAATTATCAACTAGGGAGGCCAAGTATGAACGAATCATGCAAGAAGAAAATCAACGTAAAACGGCCACCTTTGGAACTTATTTCAAGGATCCCAACTATGAGCTGGCGTTGGCCGAAGCAATATCAGTAAGCCATTTACATGTGCGGCGTTAAAAAAGAAAATTGCCAGCACGCAACTAGAGGGAAAGAAAAACTTTCCCGAAAAAGGGAAAAAGTTCTCCTTTGACATATCAAAGGCTGATGAAATTTGTGACCACCTCTTAAGAGGTAAGTTCATCAAGTTACCAGAGGGGAATAAAACCCCTCGGCCGATGACTTAAAAAAAAAAGAAAATACTGTAAGTGGCACGGGTCATGAACCCATTCAATTGCAGATTATTCTGTTTTCCGTGCTACGGTACAAGACAATATCGACCGCGGGTTGCTCCAGTTCCCTGATAAGGGCAAGAAGGTCATGGAAATAGACACAGATTCGTTCCCAGCTGCTTTTCCGGTCAACATGATTGGGTCCAGACTCAGAAACCCCAAGCTTAAAGTGGATCTGAACCCTATGGCGTCCATCACGGGACCCAAGAGTGAAAAGGCCACACTGGCAGGAGGGCATGGCCGCCACATTAGCAATCGGTTAGTATATCCTCCTGACCAGCCAAAGGTTCAAGACAGAGTATACCAAGTTCACAATATATGTGATAGAAGCGGCAAGGACATGGAGCAACAAAACAACCACAAGAGAAATAATTATTACCAGCAGTGGCAGCAACCACCCCAACAGTACATGCACAATTATTACCATCGATCGCCAGAAAGGTGGTACCCGAGAAGGGACGAGCGTACTTACAACTCTCGGCCAAGAATGGTTAAGCCCCTAGGGGGCAGAATTGACAGGTGGACTAGGGTCATCCACCCTAAGTTTGATCGACCGGTATACGAAATGTCAAGAACACAAAGACGGCGTTAGCAAAGGGAGCAGGCGTACCTTAGGGAAATATCGGTCGACTAGATGGACCAAAGGGGAATGGTGGTAACCAGGGGCCCTAGGGAGAAAAAAGAGCCACAAACGATGATCCCAGAGAATCCAATAAGCATGCAGGACAAAACAGACAAGTCTCTGGAACTCGTTTTGATGAAGGAAGACGGCGGTCTACTGTTAGAACAACTTTTACGGCAACTCCAAGGTACTGCTACTTCAAAGAACTTGCCGTTGATGACTGACGGTCTCCAGGAAGAGAAAGTCCCATAAAAAGTGGTCATGATTGAAGAAAGTCAGACTATTCAGTTTGGATCACTTCCTCCTGTTACCATGGATTGCAACATGGTATTCATGTTGCCAATATCTTTTCAGGCAAAAGAAGAAGGTAAAGGGTCAGAGAGTAAACAGAAACGAAGTGAAGAAGCTACAATGGCTGTGTTTGTCAATACTGAAGCACACCAGAACACGGCAACCATGATAGACGTAAAAAGAGAAGGCTATATGCCTAGAATCGACTTTAACGGCCAGGCCGATCAAGTGACTTTTGAGAAACCGTTGTCAAGGATGGCCCAACACTTACGGCCGTTATATATCAATGTACACATGGATGGAATCCCTGTCACCAGAGTTCTGGTCGACAACGGGGCAGCCGTAAACATACTACCCAACAGGGTAATGAAAAAAGTAGGGAAAACCATGAATGATTTGATTCCGAGCGAGATAACGGTCACTAATTTCGCAGGGGGCACCTCAACGACCCAAGGAGTGTTGCCTATAGAATTAGAAATAGGTCGAAAGAAAGGATTAACCGCCTTCTTTGTGGTAGAATCAACTTCAAACTATAATGCACTATTGGGACGTGATTGGATCCATTCTAATTTTTGCATGCCTTCATCTCTCCATCAATTCCTCATCTTTTGGAATAAGAACAAGGTGGATATCGTCAAGGCCGACGGGCGACCATTCCTAGCAGATTCCAATTCAGCCGAAGCGTTACTATATGGTGGAGAGATAGGGCCAGTAAGATTCACAATGAGTGAAAGGCGCGACCGACCTACAGGAATTTCGGTAACAATCGACCAGGAACTTAATCAGATTGATCCAGAAGGCGATAATCCCCTATCGTTCAAGCTGGGATTACAAGATAGAGGAAATACCATGATGAGTGAAGAAGCCAAGAAAGAAAGGTCGGCCACAGTTAGGGCCACCTTGTTACGGCTAAAGGCTTACATGACAGAAAGACAGCTTGAAGAAGAGATTTCGGTTGCATCAA
>JAUPMG010072656.1:0-13117 GCA_031762675.1 Pachysandra terminalis
TGATGCACGAAGGGATGGAATTCTGGGTAGGGTGTAACAAGTCGTACATGATTTTCCTGTTTTCATCAGGATTACTTGGTACTTCGTCACCCATTATGGAGAATGTGTGTGAGGGTGCAAGTGTATCAAAAAGGTTACCATAATAAGTCTCAAATATCTTTAATCTGCCTTTTTCGTTTCTAATCCAAACAATCATGCACCAACAATTGCAAATCAAATAAAAATGGACTCAAATGGCTAAGAAATTATTTATGAATTTGACAAATTAAAAACAACATACGTGTCATAATATTCCGGTTTCCTAAAACCTAAACCGGGTTCTACATGAGGTTCAAGGTTATGGATCTAAAGGCTGAGGGAACTTGAAACCGGTTGAACCGACCTCCACACATAGATTTCTTCACATGCTTCTTTAGTTGTTTGGTTTTGGGCAGAGCGTTGGGCGCCGACACCGGGGACAAAGGTTGCCGACCCGTAGGCCTACTAGACTCCTGGAGTGTAAGGTTTGCCACCGGGGACAAAGGTCGCCCGTTTGCAAGCTTACAAAGCTCCCTAGATATGTGAAAATGGGTTGTGATTATGCAATATGTTAGTGAATTCAAGCATATAATACAATTAAACCCATTCATTCAAATGAACCATAATCATTAGAGCAAATTGAACCACATGTATCAAATGAATTGAACCATAGGAATTCAAATTGAACTGCATCAAATCAAATCAAATAGCACAATAGATCAAGGCAATTATGTAATTGAACCATGAAAGTATGCTAAGTCAATCAACCCACAAGAGAACACAAATCTAACCAAATCAAGAGAAAATAAAATAAAAAATAATAAACTAAAATTCCAAAAAAAAATAGAAATAAGGGAGAATGGAACGAGGTTACCAATAAAGCGAATTCCACTGGTCATGCTTGGTCCATAAGATTGCCTCTGAATATGCCGCAGCTCCCCGGCAACGGCTCAAAACTTTGCTTGCTCACTCCCAAATGCAGGAGTTCGAAGAAATATAATTCTCAAGAATCCGAGGTCGAACCACAGATAACACGAAATTCAAGACAAAAGAGTGTTAAGAACAATTATAGTAGCGAAAAATTACTGGTAATTAAAAGGGAATAATTAAGGGGTAAATAAAAGTAAATAAAAATGGTTTAAAATCAGTGGAGAAAATGTGCAGGCATCAGGACAGTTCCTTGAACCGGTATGAAATTCAGTGTAAATCGGACAGATTATATGCTTGGTTGCTATTAAGACCTTTGATTCGGTTAAACTAAAATAATTCAGGAACACTTCGTAACCGTGGTTCACGACGTGGCTAGAATACTTTTAGAAAAACCCATTCAATTTAATTCTAGATTCCCATTAGAAACCATGAGAAATTCTTCTTAATGATGAGAAAAACATGATTGAACTCATAAAAAGAATGAAGAACTCATACATCACAAGAAATCAAAATAAATTAACAATCAAAACATAATTTCATTATAAATAAAGAATTACAATAAAATCATACTGATTACAAGGGACTTGATCGCTATCCTTTGCAGAGAATTAGGCTTTCATGGAGAAAAATTATAGAAAAATTCTAAAGAAAATTATAACAGAAAAAGGGGAAGAGATTCGATCATCGGAAGCTTGTAAAGCTTCTCAATTTATAGAACTTCAGAGAAAGGAGTTGCCTCCTTCAAGTGCAAACGATATGGGTCGTCGTATCCATGCCCAAAACTCAGCTTTTCATCTGATCCATATGATCAGCTTTCTTCTTCCAATTCGAATTTTGGTTTCCAATTTGATTTGACCTTCTTGCTAATTCTTTCTAATTCAGATGTTGAAGATCTCTTCTAAATTTGATGCTTGGCTTCCTGGTTTCAAACACAGATTAGTATTCAGCTCCTTCCTTCTTGGTCGTCCCCTTTTTGCCAATTCAATTGTCTTGTTAAAAATAAATCTTCAGTTTCTAATTTTCCCGTCATAGTTTCAGCAGTCAACGTGCGGGATAAATGTGACCTTCCAAACACGGGAATTAGGTAATTATTGTTTGAGAGACAATTGTAGTGCTTGAAATCAGCTTTCTAAAACATCCAGCAATTCACCAATCCGACTTTTGAGGAGAGAATTATGCCCAAAATACGGATCGGTGTTGGTTTGTTTCCAATTTCAGATTCTCCTCTTGAACACAAATAGCAACGGCTCTTTCCTATTCTGATTTGTTTCTTGCTCATGTCAGTCTAGCCCAATGCTTTCTAATTCCATTAATCAATTTGATCCTTCTTCCTCTTTTCTTTTGATTTTCTTTCCATTTGGGTTGCTCTGTTTTTCAAGCCGTGTTCTTCTGTTTCTAGTTTGGAGGTTGAAGACAACATGTTTCAAAAATTACTCTTTCTCCCCAAATAAAAATTAATTCCTTGCCTCTTTGTAAAACAATTTTAATCCCTCTCTCTCTCTCTCTCTCTCTCTCTCTCTCTCTCTCTCACTAATCGTTTACAAATCAACCTCTTTCCTTAGGAAAACAACAAAAAAACACCTTTAACCATTTGGTTCATAATGACTTGGGATAAACCAATTTGATTAGCGGGTTAGAGTTTGACCGGCTTGAGTTGGGTTTTGGTCGGCTTCTTTGGTCGGCAGATCCGAATCTGGTTAACTCGCCTTTGATGAATTGGGCTGAATCGGTTCGGGTAGCTTTTGTCGGATCGGGTCGGATTTCATTTATGGTTCTGATATTATTTCTTTTGAGCTAAATCCAACCCACCTAATCTGACCCGTCTGATTTAATCCGATCCGACCTAGGTCTACATTCCCTTGACCAGGATTGGTCTCCAAAATTGTTTCTGCAATAATAAATTAAACATAATTAATACATTTAAGATATAGTGCGAAGGTAAAATATAATTGGTAAATCCTATATAAAATGGAGGGTTTAATACGAGAAAATGGTCGATAAGTCATGTAAATAAGAATATAATATATAATAATCCATGACTTGTCACAGCCCATTACTAGTGGTAACATAATTTCTGAAGCTGAAAATGAATATCGAGATGATAAAGAAGTAGATTTCAAGGTAAATGGAAACCCAAGCCTCTTCTTTTAGATTACTATATGACTTGTAAGTAATAAAATCCTAAATTATCTATCTATTCATTTTCCTTCTGCAGGAAGATGAGGTTAGAAACAAGAACGGATCAACAAATAAAAACCTTTAGTACCCTGCCTATTTAAAGAACTTGTTGAATACGATAGAGGTAATCATGCTATTTAGTCACGCACTTATATCTTATAGTGGGGTTGTAAAGTATTCAATTCTTAAAATTGGTTTGTAGTCTTAAATTCTAATTATTTATTTATCTTATTGGGCAGACATTCAAGAATGATATTGACATAAGAATGAAGTGTCTCACAATAAAAGTTTTGTCTATTTCTACTAAGGTTGAGGTAATATATTTGCATGTTTTTTCATGTATTTGAACAACTGCAACTCTTCTCTTCTAAGTATCAGCACATGGCCTAATCTCAATCCATACTCAAAATTCATTGTAGGACATCAATTCTCAGTTGAAAAGTTTTAAGGACAAAAGTGAGAGGGCAAAAGTTTCCAAGGAGGATCGTGGAACAACATTTTTACAGTTTGTTGAACCTGAACCAAGCCTTGCAAGTCTGGCATATGATGATCAAGAGATTTTAGACTTTGATGGGAGGTCGTTAATGAGTGGGGACGCCTATGAACCATCTTTATACCCAACCATCTTGAGAGACGAAGGAGATTCTCAACCTAAAACTCAAGATGAAGACAAAGCATCAAGAACAAGGTTAAAGGGTAAATGGTTGAAATCTCCTTACGTTATGTACTCAAAGATTAAATTGAATGTGAAGAAATCAAATAAAATTAATATAGTAAAGGTATTGTCGTTTTATATTTTAGAGCAACAACGTTGTTATAATGTTTGTAATTATTTTTTTTAGGTTGAAATCTCCTTCGGTTACATACTGACTGATGTACACTTTCATATAGGGAGAAGAAGTTAGTGTTGAAGATGCGATAGAACGATATGTTATTGAGTACGCATTCCACGATAGAAGAAAATTAGGGTATGTTATTTTATCTTAGCTTTACACCTTGTTCTTTTTAAATATGGTGTAGTATCAATATCCATCGCGTAATGTCATATACACAGTGAAGTGTTAGCGATGTTTGAATCATTCATCGTAACTCGTTAACACATGAAGACATTAGGTCGAAGAAAATGGGTAATTCACAGCGTAAGTACCGCTCTCAACATTGTTATCTATTTTGTAGTCATAGTCATCTAAAATATTTCATTAAATTAAATCAAATTTTTGTTTCGTTACGTGTAGGTTATCAATGTCTATGGACAAAAACTTATATTGGATCAAGTGTCCAAAGATGGCATTGTCAGAAAGCACTACTTCTCCCATATTTTTGTGAGTAACTAGTGTACACTAAGTTATCTTATATATTGAATGATTTACGTTATCACAATTAAAGTTTACCTCTGAAAAAAAATGTGTTTCAACATAATATGATCGAGTCACTTGAGGCAATGGTTTTGGAGTAGGGGTGAATTGCAATATAATATAGCAACATGCAATTTGGTAATATATTTCTTCCACATTCATCAATTCCTGTTGTTTTGGAACTGCATATATGTGATATTCTCATTGTCCTGCAGATATACTTTCCATTATGCCAAGATCAACGCTGGTATACTTGTGTTTTCAATATGGATCGCTAGAAAGTTGAAATCTTGGACTCCATGGTATCTAGGCATGAGCATAAAGTGAAGACGAGGGGTTCAAGTGCCCAGGATGTCGTTGTTGATAAATTGGTTGGTATCACTCTCACTGTTTATTTGTTGATGCATTCTTAATTGATAACCTAATATAGTTGTTATATTTTGGTCATGTAGAAACTCCATCTCAATCACATGTTCTTTGAGTTGTGCCCTCTTTGTAATGTGAGTGATTAGGAAGTTGTCCGTTGGAAAATCCCACAACAATCTAACGGGTAATTCGAGTTGAAAGCTGACCTTTAAACCCTTCATACTCCCTTATTTTAGAATTTAAATCTGTAATTAGAAGAGTGTTGGATCTAATAATTTTGTCAATTATAGATATGATTGTCGCGTGTATACATTCCTATTTATGAAATACTGGGATGGTAGCTTGGATTCTATCAACTTCCAAGATGTAAGGGGATAGTGTTGCCATTATGTTTGCCATGCTATCTACTTTAAGACTCAATGCGGCTAATTAACTTGTGTTTTGCATTTGCAGCATGAAATGGACAAGCAACGAAGGAGTGTTGCGAAGGAGTTGTTATTGAGCGAGCATAATCAGGTTGAGTACTCCTTAGAGATTCCCAGGGAGCTGTGATGGTAGTGTGATGTCTGATCTGGCTATTTGTAAACATGTAAGACCTAATCATAAGGGAGCTATTTTTAAATGGTGTTAGGATCTTGATGATCCTTTATGGGGATAGATCCATTTGAATTGATGACTTGTTTGCTAGCCTTTTAGATGTGCGACATGAGTTTTCCTTTTGGGATTTCATATTTGTAGTGGGTGGTTTTGTGAATAGTCACCAAGAGTAATATTGCTAACCGACGGGAACCTAAATCAACGAGTGACCGTATCCCATCCGTAGAAGAACTAAAGAGTAAGACTAAATGACCGTTAGCATGGGTCGAGTAAGGCTAAAGGGAATGGTGCTGAAGGTGTTAGAGATCCTCCAACCCCTAGGTCTCTAATTGAGATTATGATTGAACCTTTTGCAGGTTGCCTACGTACCCAAACAGGGATCAAGTCAGACGTAATTCAAGGTCTAGGAATTTTGGTAGAGGTCTCCCCCTTTAGTGATTTCTTCTCTCCTTTTTCATCCTCTTTTTCAAGGAAAGTGAGCCTCTATTTATAGCTTTTGTAAGAGAATTAACTGCAGTTAGAATTTCTAACCACCGTTTCTGACGGTGGTTAAAACGTTCACCTGGGGTAGTACGCATCATATACCCCAGTCTCTTAAGTGAACCAATCATAAGTTGTTTTGATGAATTACAGATTTACCACTGAAAACCGTGACACGACATGTACATGACATGTCAAGAGATTGGCGAGTCCCCCTGTATGTCACGCTCATGACGCCTCGATATGGGCATTAGTAACCAATAGATATTCGTCATAATGAAAGCTGTGTAGCCTTGGCGTCCTTGAGACTGTCTAGTTTTGATACTATTGAGGCTATTAATCTTAGTACTTTTGAGGTCCTCGAACCTTAATACTCAAGTTTTTCTCACCTTCTACGTCGTCGAGGTTCCCTCTAGACAGAGGTGTTCCTTCTACGTTGTTGAGCGTTGCTTTAAACTGAGGTAGTATCATCTTCAACGTCTTTGAGCATCGCTCTTGACGGAGGTAGTATCGTCATGCTGCAATGGTTGTGTCACCTTCTAAGTCATCGAGCATCACTCTAGACGGAGGTAGTATTGCTTTCAACATCGTTGAGCTTTGCTCTAGACGAAGGTATTCTTCAACACAGTTGAGCATCGCTCTAGATGAAGGTAGTATCACCTTCAACGTCATTAAGCCTCGCTCTAGACGAAGGTAGTATCACCTTCAATGTCCTTGAGCATCGCTCTAGACAGAGGTAGTATCGCCTTCAACATCGTTAAGCCTCGCTCTAGACGGAGGTAGTATCACCTTCAACATCGTTGAGCATCGCTCTAGACGGAGGTAGTATCTCCTTCAACGTTGTTGAGCCTCACTCTAGATGGAAGTAGTTATCGCCTTCAACATCGTTGAGCAATGCTCTAGACGAAGGTAGTATCGCCTTCAACGTCATTTAGCCTCGCTTTAGACGGAGGTAGTATCGCCTTCAACATTGTTGAGTCTTGCTTTATACGGAGGTAGTATCGCCTTCAACGTCATTGAGCATCGCTCTAGATGGAGGTAGTCGCCTTCAACGTCGTTGAGCACCGCTCTAGATAAAGGTAGTATTGTTGTGAAGTACTTGTTGATATTAGCTTCATTGCATATTCATTATGTGTTGTTCCTCCTGTGATTTACATAATAACGGATGATCACGGTAGGGCAATACCTTCTCCCTATATCTATGTCTTGGTTATATATTCCTTGAACCGGTTCCTAGAACCGACCGTGGTTCTTCCTTTGGAAGTTCCCAAGGGTTATACCCATCAGTATCAATGGGGATCTTGCTACGTGTCGGTCATAGTCCTGAAATGTGGCAGTCTATTATTGGGCTATCTGCTCTTACCATTCTTCACATCTATATTTCAGTCCCCCTGACCACGACGATTATCTTCAAGATATTGGTGTGGTCATGGTATAGTTTAACTAACATTGTCACTGCACACTGATCACTGCCCTTGAGCATTGGCGTGGCGTGGAGACGAATCTCTTAGTCGGCTTTCCACCATGGATATTGGCATCCCGTCATGAAGTATAGAGACGCATCTCTAAGTTGTCATCCGTGTAGTATTGGCATCCCGCCATGGGGTATAGAGACGCATCTTTTAGTCGGCATCCCACCGTGGAGTATTGGCATCCCACAATGAAGTATAGAGACGCATTTCTTAGTCGGCATCCCATTGTGGAGTATTGGCATCACGCCATGGAGTATAGAGACGCATCTCTAAGTCGGTATCTTGCTGTGGAGTATTGGCATCCAGCCATGTTGTATAGAGACGCATCTCTAAGTCGGCATCCCGCCGTGGAGTATTGGCATCCCGTCATGGAGTATAGAGACGCATCTCTAAGTCGGCATCCCGCCATGAAGTATTGGCATCCCGCCATGGAGTATAGAGACGCGTCTCTAAGTCGGCATCCCACCGTGAAGTATTGGCATCCCGACATGGAGTATAGAGACTCATCTCATAGTCAGCATCCCACCGTAGAGTATTGGCATTCCACCCTGGAGTATAGAGACACATCTCTAAGTTGCCATCCTGCCATAGAGTATTGGCATCCTGCCATGGAGTATAGAGACCCATCTCTTAGTCGGCATCCTGCCGTGGTCATGTGGTAATATGTTGGTGTCACATCCCAAACTTAAGGATAATTCACGTGGGAATCCCTTAGGTTCAAAACGTGACTCTCGCCCGAATTTACACCGGGAGTGAAAATAATATAGAGCCAAACCATTGAATAACATATAAAATTTCTAAGATAATCTTTAATGAAAATAATCAAATAAATTTATTACATCCGAAACAACCAAGTAAAACACAGCGGAAAACAAATAGATATATCCAATTCTCATGCTTCAAACAAATCCCTATTTAAATTACCTATCTAATAATTAATTATATAAATCTAAATAAATAACCCTATTACACATTCTATTGAAAATAAGCAAACAATCCTAATAAATATTAAGGTCTTCATCATCTTCTTGATCTCCGCCTTGATCACCATGGTCTTGTCGTCCACTAACTAAAGATCTTGAAATAGTTATGCTCAAAGGCGTCAGCTACAATTAGCTCAGTAAATAAATCAATTAAACCATATTTTAGATTGGAATAGGGTCAATACCACTCTCTAATGATAATCCATAGACTAAACAACAATTATATGCAATAACATGATAAATATGCAATGTGTATGCGAATGTGATGCAAGTCAAATTATTAATGAATGCAATGCAACAATGAATGGGTAATCACCAAGTGTGATTCATGAAAAAACATATGTTATACAATTACGCATGCTGTTCAGAATTCGAGTAATGTATGCCCCACTCAAGACCAATCAATTACTGAGTAAGATGTCGTAATGAACCATCCCCCGCATACACGACCACTCTCAGTAAGATATTCTATGTGCGCATCATAGTTTTAAGGGGCTTGGACCAAGAGGACACAATTTCCCCACTTATTTTCGGTCACGGAAATATAACCAAGGCGCCAAAAATATGATCTAACCTTAGTGAGCCATACACTAACCGAATGCCAACATAATTTCACTCGGCATCCGTTACGTATAATAATACGTTATCGAGATGAAGTAATAAAATGGTATATTGGGACGACCAAATCCCTCAACCTACGCAAATCAGTCAATCTGGGACTTCCTCACTATATCATGATGTTCAAATCACAATAACTCTTAATTTAATCGTATCCTTCAACCATGTGAAGATTTGATGGTATAGTCAAGCATTTGACCAAGTACATGGTCAATAATGCAATAAGGCTTATGCTGTGCAAGTGTAGTGTTTGTGCACATTAACTACGCATACAATATGTGTACAATGGAATAATTCTAAATGATCAATATGAATGTATAAGTCATGGTATATACCTCATGGTATAAAATCAATTCATAAGTCATGTTATATTAAAATATATGAACTCCTCAATCTAACATATCAATCATGAAATCAGGCTATAATCACACCATTAATATCATGAAATCAGGTTATAATCACACCATTAATATCATGAAATTAATATAAAACAATTTAGAACTCAATCAATCAATTTAATCAATCAAAACCACCTTAAGTGGCTGCTCAGACAATCCCGGCAGCCTAGCCGGCACACCGGTTCTGTCCGGCAGACCACATAGTACCAATCCTACCGGCAGGCTAACCGGCACACCGGTTGCCAACCAGTAGGTTAACCAGTGTTTATTATAAGGGCTTCAGGGGAAATTTCGGCAGGCTAACCGGCACACCGATAGGCTGCCGGATTGGGTTTTGTGGGTTTTCAAGATTTGACGTATAGTCGGTATTTTGGTCATAACTTTGTGTATACTTATCGGAATTACCTCAAACTTGTTTTTCTGGGTTCCTAACGAAAAGGGAAATGTTATAAAAATATAAAATAAATTATATAAAATATATACATAGATAATCGATAGTTCAGATATGTATAATTTTCCAGTTTAGGTCTTATGTAGAAAAGTATAGAAGATATAGAATTTAAAGTTGTGCTATGTCATACTCATTGAATATGACATAGACACTCAGATTCAAATAAAAAATAAATCATAATCGATTTACTTACCTTGTTTTGCTTGTTGGATCTTCTTCTTCTTCACCTCAATTCAAATTCTGAACTTCTTCTTCTTTGAGCTCCTAAAGCTCCAGCAATCTGCTTCTCTCTCTCTCTCTCTCTCTCTCTCTCTCTCTCTCTTTTGGAATATGATCCAGACATCGATCGCTGGTGTTCTTATAGACCTCCAATAGCTTCCTACTTAGTCTAGGAGTTGTTATCTAAGTTGGATTATGTATTAGTTTATAGCCCTTAGATTAAGATTAGTTTAATGCTAGCCTTTAGATTAAAGTGTCCTAGTTTTAGATGAATTAATCATTGGTTTTGTCTAACCTCAATCCTAATTAGATTTAAAGTCTCTTCCTTTTAATCCTATCCATTAGATTAATCTAAGTGTTCCTACAAAATCCTAACAATTGATTTTAGGTGTTCTAGTCTTAATTGGGTTACTTATCTAACATTAATCCTATTTAGCTTATGATTGCTTATCTACCTTTAGATTAGATTAATATGTTCCTACACAATCCTGACCCTCGATTAAAGTGTTCAAATTATGATAGATTAATCATTATTTAATTTAGTTCCTGCGTATATCAGTCTTATCATGCTTACAAAAGATTAAGAATTCTCTTTCTCTCTTTTGTTGCTATTACCACGGTTCAATCTTCCCGGTGCTGCCTTTGTCGTTAAAACTGATCCTCACGGGATCAAATTCTTCTTTTTTTTTTGCTATCATAGTTCATCTTCCAGGAACTGCTTTGTCGTTAAGACTGATCCTCACAGGATCTAATTTTGTTTTCCTTAGGCGTGCGCCTAAGGCATGACGTCGTGATTTTTTTTTTGTTTTTGGGTTCTGCTCCTAGGGTCTAGCATCAGTAGTATCAGTTTGACATGAGTGATACTAGTAGTATCAGTTTGATAGGACTGACATCAGTAGTTGGCATCTCGCCGTGGAGTATTGGCATCCCGCAATGGAGTATAGAGACGCATCACTAAGTCGGCATCCTACCATGGAGTATTGGAATCGCGCTGTGGAGTATAGAGATGCATCTCTAAGTCGGAATCCTGCCATGGCGTATTGGCATCCCGCTATGGACTATAGAGACGCATCTCTAAGTCGGCATCCCGTCGTGGAGTATTGGCATCTGGCCATGGAGTATAGAGGCGCATCTTTTAGTCGGCATCCCGTCGTGGAGTATTGGCATCCTGTCATGGGGTATAGAAATGCATCTCTTAGTCGGCATCTCACTGTGGAGTATTGACATCCCACCATAGAGTATAGAGACGTATCTCTAAGTCGGCATCCTGCCGTGGTCGTGTGGTAATATGATGGTCATCGTCGGCGTACATTGTTTGCCATTAGGACCAATCCCACAGGACTGGGCTCTGCTTTTGATCCTGCCCCTTTTTGTTTTTGGGCTTTGGTATGTACACTAGTCCCCACAGGACTTGGTAATAGTAAATCATAATGGTAGTGGTTGGCGCCACCTCATTCGCAGGGTGGGGCTGCCTTTGATGCCCCCTACTCCTGGGGTCTGGGGACTGCGGTAGTAGTCCCTACAGGGATTGATTATTTATAAATAAATAAATAAACAATTTATTTTCCTGATGCCACCACATCCGCTTGGGATCAGCTCCTGGCACCGGTAGTAATCATCCTCGGATTGGGATTCTGCTGTTGGCATCAGCTCTTAGCATCAGCTCCTTGAAATCCCAAAAAATCAATGAAATTACCAAAATACCCTCAGTGGATCCCATGCGCTTCTTCATTCCCCAAATCCCATTTCTGACATCCTAAATGAATTCTCGGCTGAAAAAGTGTTCCAATGAGTATACTATCGCCTAGTTTTGAGATTATATGAGTAAATGACCGTTTTACCCCTAATATCGTTTCGGTCAAATTTAGGACTTTTGGACTTCAGAAAAATATTTCGATTCCAGATTTGACCTTTTCAAGTGGCTGTAATTTGGTCAAAATCCGAGATTGATAATATGAGGGGTGTTTTTGGTATTAAAATCCTAATTAGGTGGGCTTTCAAATGATTAAAGTGAGAAATTAGATAAGTAAAAAAATATAAGCGAAAATAAAGAGGGTGGTTAAATTATGATTTAAACTAAAATTGGACTAGAGTTAGATTAGGCTTGTTAGGATAGATTTTACAATAAAGAATAACAAGGGGGATTTGTGATATTAAAGGAAAAGAAGGGGGATTGGAAATGAAATTAAGAAGAAGATAGTCTTCTTCTTCCTCATGATTCTTTTGTGTCTTCACGGAAGAGAAAGAAAGCCTTTTTAGGAGCAAATCAAGGAAGACGAAGGGTAAGGCAAATCAAAGAGATTAGGATGGAATAAGATTGAGAGATAGGGTTTGAAAGGGATTAGATGATAAAGAGATAGTCTTTTACAGAGAAAAAAGAGGGAAGGAATGAGTTGCAGATGAAGAAGGAGAGGTCACCGATCACTTCTCCATGCCTATAAAAAGGAGGCGACCCCACGGTGGAGAAAGGAGAGAAAAATTGTGAGGAAAAATCGTTGAGAACCTCCAATATCTTGCAGAACATCTTCTTCCATAGAGATTTAGTTCATCAAATCAGATCACCTCTCGACTGGTTCTCGACAAACCATTTTTATCTTCTGTTCATCATCATTACAGAGTCTATCTTTGGGTTTAAAACCCCATTGAAAAACCTGCAAAATTCATCCGAATCAGATCAATCTCAGCAAGCCCTAGATCTCTAACCCGTCCCTACAAACTCAAGTCAAAGCTACAATAACTCAAGTCAAGCAATCCGAGAAGATCAAAATCAAAGCACAGGCTGTTAAATTCGTGAGCAGGTACTATAAAAAATTTTGATCTCCTTTCTTCATTTTTTTGGATTCTGAATAGCAGGATTGATCTTATGTTTTCTGTATTTTTTTATTAGATTCATTTTCTAAGACTTTATTTCTATTTCTCTTGATTTGTTCGGAGATCCAATCGGCCACTTTCCCCTTTTTCAAATGAATGTACTATTTTGGTTTTTAAAATATTGGATTGAATGAAGAATTTACAATGGTTCGTTCATATATTTGTTTGTGGGTTCGGTTAA
>JAUPMG010072667.1:0-13116 GCA_031762675.1 Pachysandra terminalis
ATAAATATATAAATACACACACACACACACACACATATATACACACACACACACACACACGCTCGCATATGAGACAATATATACACATATAAGCATGGCCACATTTATATCACCTTGTCTTTGAAAAAAACATTTTGTGGGCCATTTCTTTTTGTTTTAATTTTAATCATTATTTCATCTGATTCAATAGATAGTCATTAATTTCATTTGATTTTTCCTGTTGGGGGAGGCATCTGGAGTCTGGACGTTCTAGTTCAAAGCATAATCTTGCTTTTTCTGGCCAGGTTATGGTTTGGCTTATGTGAATCAATTTGTATTTTGGTCAAGCCTAATTTAGTACTACATAGCGAGAACCAAGATGTTGTATATCTTGTAATGCAAATATTATATTTATACAATTTCTAAACTTTAATTATCAAAAAAAAACGTTCAATTGAGAAACCAAACTTCAACTTGATTAAGGGAGTGGGCTGGGTTATTCTGGTTGGGTAGCTGGTCGGACAGCACTATCTTGGTAGCATCATGCATAGATTAAATCAATGAATTTTTCCACCTTATCCCAAATTCTTAGCCCAAAGCTTTTTCTTCCCGTCTTCTCACCATAATTGCTCTCTCTCTCTCTCTCTCTCTCTCTCTCTCTCTTACATACACACACACACGCGCGCGCGCGCACGTACGCACACGCTCGCGCACACACGTGGTGAGTCTTAACTTGTTGGAGTTATGTGCCTTGAGAGCGTAACCACTGGGAGATTAAAAAAAGGACTTGTCAAGTTAAGAGCAATGACACTGAATGGGTTCAGCTTATTTGTAGCATTTATATTTCCTTGTAATCTGGTACTTAATTAGGTCTCTCTCTCTCTCTCTCCCTCCCTGTGTGTTTGCGTGTGTACGCACGTGTGATTATTGGAATTTGGAAAAATTTTGGGTTTTCAAATGTGTCCTTCATTCAAAATGAAGCAGTTAGGGTTTTGAGAAGTCCTGCATTTCTTTTGTTTCTTCACTGACCAAATTATGATTTCAAAGCTAAAGAAACTTGTAAAGGAATTTGGGGGAAGGTAGGAATGTTGGGGTTTAATTCATCAAATGGTTAATATTCAATTATGTTGAGATTACACAGACCCAACCGATTTAGACAAGATATGCCTGCTCATTGGCTTAATCTGGTTTTGTATATATTTCAAACTCAAGGATCTTATTCCCACATTGTATGGTCTAATCAGTTAGGCTGGTATGGTACACCGAGGGATCAAGCTGGATCTATATTCTAGCAGTTCCCTTCATAGTGTAAAGGATTGGACTAGGACGATCCCTGAGTTGAAACCGATCCTAAACTAATGCGAAACGTAATGATTCGGTTCAATCCCGAGTTGACTCGGGCGATCCAACTCAGAATCGGTGAGTTGGATCGTCCGAGTTGGGTTTTTTGAGAGAGAAAATGTATTGATTTCCGATCGTCCGATCCCGAGTTGGATCCAAGATTAAACACTATGGTTCCCTTGGCCTTCAAGTTTGTTTCTGAGGAATATTGCAATTGAAAGAATACCTTATCCATGTGATGATGGGATTGTGTTTATTGATAATGCTACTATCAATGATATATTCATTGCAATTTGCAACTTCTTATTTTCAAACATCACTTTTTGGCTTGAAAATTATCATTATCACGTGACTGATTTCATTTGATTACTTCATTGCAGCTGAATTGAAGAAGAAAAGCACCAAATTAAAGAGGCCATCAATCAAGTCCCTCTTTGGTAGTCTTTGTCCCCATTCCTTATCTTCCTTTGGTAGCTTATTTTCTGTCCAGTATTTTATACCATTAGGATGTAACAAAGATTAGAAAAGGAAAAACAGATTGCATATACACACTTTAGATGAATTTTTTTACAAATGGTCAAATTCTCCCAACTAAAATAAATAAAATATGGAAGTGACAAGTGCCAAATTTAAGATTACTCTTTATGTCCATATACATAGTATAGAACAAATGATGTTTGGTCATTAATTGATGTCTTACATTGCAACTCCAAACAAACTGGTTTAATAAATCAGCATTGCAAGCCAATGGCTTCCTAAAATGCGAGAGGGTTTTAAAATCCTTAATTAACGTAGACATAAAAAATAATGTTAGTCCTAAAAGCAAAGTAGGAAAAAAATCATCTTTCAAGTTTTTTTTAGTGACTAACCTTACTTTTAATTATCTATAACCTTATTAAAGCAGATATTTATTTCGTCTCTTTTTTCTTTATCTGTTTTGCCCTCACATATACTGTTATTGCCATTACTTTGAACTTGCAACAACAAAGTCTTAGTATGTGTACAATTTTGCCTCTGGTTTCGTGTGGTGGCTACAAAAGTTCCTCCTACAATTTCTTCTCAATCTTTTTTCTTTGCTTATGCTTGTTCTCCTTATTTCTTTTTTCAATTTTTGCCTTCAGCGCCGTGATCACACGATTTGATTTACGGGTTTTCCTTAATTTGATCTCAATTCCCTTTTTTTTTTTTTTTTTAACACTTCTATTTGTTTCTGTTTGATTTGTTCCAAAAATGAAGTATTTTTTATTGTTCCACATTTTTTTGTTTTCCCTCCGGTTTCAGTCATGGATGATATGTAACTAGAGACTGGATGGATCATGGATGTTATCCTTTTTGCATTTTCATCCACTTACTTTTTACGCTGGATTCATGCGATTGGATTTTTGTGTATAATGGTCTCTATTGGCTTTTTCGTCCACTTATTTTCCGCTTGTTTCATGTGATTGGATTTTGTGTATTTTTTCTCTCTAAATGCTTTCATTTCCTCTCCTTACACATTCCTTTTTTTTTTTCCTTTAATTCTGGATTACATGTTTGCTGATCTGGATTTATATTTCGGCTGCATATGTGTTATTACATTGTGAAAAAGATATGCTTGGTTGAATTTTTTGCTGGATATTCCGTCCTCTTATAAGAATCATAGCTATAGGTAAGATGGTTTTGAAAAAATAAAAAGAAAGAAAGAAAGAAAAGAAAAATTAGGACCCAGTTGAAAGAGGTATTTGATGGAGAGGTTAATATTGGAAAACATGTTTGGTAGGGGTGATTTCAAAGAAACAAAAATAGAACCAGATAAGTTTGTAATTAGATGTAGGGGTAGTTTTGAATCACAAAGATCAAGAGCAAATATGTTTCGAGTCATATCTAATGTTCGGGGGGAAAGTCAAAGGCAAGTCATAGAGCATGGGATATTGACATCATGGCTGCTAAAAATATATAAGGCATGTGCTTCAGTGATTTGAGCCTCAGTGCTTAAGCCTTGAGGCGAGCCTCAAGGCATAAGCTTCTGACCTTTTAAAAGATTGGTATTATTTTGCCTTTTTTTTTGGATTACAACATTTTTGAATAGTTTTTTTTTTTGCCTGTATCATATCCTGATAAAAGACGTAAAAGTACATCATACTTTATGATAGCAAATTACTCCCTTGGTGGAAATTTGTAGCTGTTTACCTAAGTTCTTTTTTTTTTTTTTATAAATTAATTTATTTATTGTTGGATGTTGCTGAACATGGCTGTCCGAATTTATAAATTGGCAAAAATTAAATGGTCTTCAGTTTTTCTTTTGTTTTTCCTGATGAATATGTATTCATGTTTTCATGATTCCTGGACTTCTTATTGTTATTCATTCAGTCTAGGAGAAAGCTTAAACTGGTTTGCCATTCCAAAACTTCTTTAGTGCCAAATTTTAGGATAAAGGGTGGTTTAAATTTGAATCATGCTCAGTTTAAGTTTCAAGCTTTCAATATATCCTTGTATCACAATGACCATTTCTTTTCAATTTGTCAAGGACAAGTGGAAATTATAGTTCTCGTAAGCAAACTTTTCCTTGTACTGGAAATTTAGTTTTCTCAAAGTATATTCTCTCTGGACAATACTTACAATCTTAAGTGCCCTTTTTATCTGTTTGACACGATACGCATATAGGATGAACTGAACACAGAATGGATGCAATAGACCTTTCTGTCAAATTCGACGAGGTTCTGGTTTTTCCTTCCTGCAATTTATTATTTTGTCGAATCATCCGGTGAAGTTGCAGTACCGAGCTTAGTACTAACCAGCACCACAATTCTATTATCATCCCCCTTAGAGTTTATGTATGGGCTGCATCAGCTGCTGTTCAGCCCTGGTTATTATAGATTTGATGGGAGGGGTTGCATTTGATTACTCAGTTGCCATTACACGTGCTTTTCTGTTGTGCAAAATCATGATTAAGGGTGATTCTGAATCTCTCTTTCTCTCTTTTGCCTGACATCTTGTTTAACATGTAACAGACGAGTCATCAGGTACTCAACCTGTTCAAGGGAGCTTTTTGAACCTACTGCCTTCCAAGCTAGAAGTTAGTCGGAAACAGAACGAATCCTCATAAATCTGCTATTCTTTTGATAACAGAAAATAGCCAAGGAATCAAGTGCCTTCTGAAGGGACATGTTTCGTTTCATTGCCTCTGGCATTTGGGTTTCCTTTGTGGCTGGCTATTCCAGCAGGAATTTGTTCTTCTTTTGAATCATAACGTGTTTTTTAAGGTAAAAGGAGTAAAGGAAAAAAGGCTGTTGGGTTTTGGAGTTCATTAGTCAGTCGTGAATTTGCTTTTGGGTCAGGAGGGTCTTTGTAAAGTTTGTTGGTGAAAGTAAATAGCAATTCATTTACTATTTGAATTGTAATTCTTTTCCTTGTCAAAGTACATCAAAGATCTTATAATTCGTCATATATCCTAGTCTTCTTTTTTTCCTCATTTTTCTTTTTTGCTTTTAGTTTTCAAACAATTTGTATATCATCATATATTCATCCTTCATAATGCATCGTGTGCTAGATCAGATTCCAGAATCACTCCTGAATCATTGTTGGGATCTTTTGCTTTCAAGATTATAAGAGAAATTCAACAATTTTTTTTTGCTTTTTTGAATCATTCTTGGAACCCTCAACATTACATGTACCTAGTCCACTTACACTAAAAGCTCAATTTGTTAGAGAAAGACATAACAATGTATATCAAATGGTTCAACACCCTCTTGCACGTGCGGGTTTCGCACGGGAACAATACATCCGTAGGAGAACATAGGGCATCGGGGCAAACACACACCCACATGGGAACAGTACATCCGTGGGAGAATAAACATAGAAACATATACTCCCAGGATTCGAACACTCGACCTCTCGCTCTGATACCATGTTAAACACCACTTACTCTAAAATTAAAATTAAGCTCAAGCTATTAGAGAAAGGCACAACAGGATTTGGGTTGCTACAAGCCTAACCAATATCTCCCTCACCACTTAGATATGATACAGGAACCCAGATTGGATTGGGACAAATTTGGCATCTCTCCCTCCTCAGTTCAGATTGGATTGGGAGAAATATATAAAACTTGCACGTGGATTACAAGACCTCACATAGATGGAGTCCTAAATAGCGACGAAATCTTCCATCCATCAAAAAGTCCACCATCTCATGTTAGGATTCCAGCTGAAACAGAATAATAAACACATCATCTTAATTTCCACTAAGCAACGAATGAACAGAGGGTTCAAAACCACATGTAACAGTTCTCTTAGAAAACCTCTTAAAAGGCTGCTTCAGTTCAAGGAATGCAGAAAAAGTAGTTAGGCCATCCTACCAGACTCTCACCTTTGATATAAGGCAAACACAATTCTGAAGAGGGGATTAATGAAACAGTGATCTTTTTTCATTTATTTGTGGTTCTAATTTTCAAACAGTTTATCATATTTCCTAATGCAAAAAGTCCCAATAAATACCAGATTATTGCAAGTTTTCTATGTAAATCTCAGTGTATATAATCCAAGCAACTGCAACAAATCTACATCATCTATGAAAAGAGGGGAGATAAATTTCAAGGAAAAATTCTTCCCCCCCTTTTTTGGTACATTGGATCTCACTCACACACCCCTCCCCTATCAACCCACTAGGCTTTTGCCGAAAATCTTTGTTCAGGCGACCATCAGCATACTCCTTTTATGTGTGCCTCCAAGTCTTTACCATTGTCCCAATTGACACCTAAATTCTTCACATTCTTATTGGGAGAGAGACGAGTCCTTCGACGTACTTATGAACCTGATAAAAGTTGTCTTGAATAGAACTCTGCATACAATCCCCGGAGTGTTCAAGAAGCAAGCTTTTTGGAATCTTTTGGATTTAGAATGATAAACAAACAAACTCTCACTGTATGCCCATTTGATGTAATTTGGTTCAATGTGACTTGTGATTCTATGATAAACCATTTTGCTTTTATGCACTGGAACATAATCTTTTCATATTCCACAAGTATGGGTCTAAACTGAAAAAACCCACCAAATTCCCAAAACTCTGGCTTAATTCACCATCCCAGAAGATATGTTACATAGTTTAATCCAGTTATGTTCTTTGTTCCGTTTTTCATCCGTCAAGACCCAGAACTCCATTTCCTCCTCGGAGGAGATCACACACACAAACACCCTTGGAATCTTGTGTAGTTATTGGACAGAAAAGCTTGCAGCATATGCTTCTTAAGCTTTTCCCACGAACCGATTTTGGCTTTACCCTGTCTGGTTTGGATAAGTTTAGATTGTTGACACCAAGCAGAAGCACGCCCTCAGAATCTAGTAGCCAATAAAGGAACCCGTCTGTTATCGGGAAACTCTTTAAAATCCAGAATCTCCTCTATAGTATTAATCCAATCCGAAAAATCTTGTAGTTGCAAACCACCATGGAAATTGGGTATATCAACCTTCAATCCAGATTCCCTACGCTTTGAATTAAAATCGTCTCTCCTCCTTGGTTTGACTTCTGCAAACGAATTTTTAGATTCCATATCCTACCCACGGTTATAATGCGTAGTCAAAGCAAGCATCTATTGGATTAGAATCTTGATTTGTCGTGTGAGTCTTGCTACATCATTATGCTTGTGAACTTCTTCCAAAGGAGCATCTCGCCCAACACGTCTGCGAGATGGCAAATCGACGCAAGCTCTGATACCAACTGATGTAGGATGAAGAAGAAACTGGTTAATGAATCCGACCACATAACACACAACCTTTTAGAGTTACTAGGGTTTAAGGGCAAAACCTTGGAACAATAGGAATAAAAGAGAAAAGCTTCTCAATCAATTTTCATAAATTTTTGTATTATAATCTCTCTACAATCTCTTCCCTATTTATAAGAAAATTATAAATTAAAAAAAAACCTAAACCGTTAAAAATAACTCTAAAAGAAATAAGTAAACAAAAGTTACTAAAACGAGTAAAAAGACTTTTCGTTTTGAGAAAGTAAATGGTCAAAAAACATCTCATATCACGACGTAACAATGAATTTTGTAGCTCTCGTCGTTAACTTTCCGAATTGATATCATGAGCCTAATTTTGACACCGGAATCAAAAGTTATAACCGTTTAGAATCACGAAACGCACCGTGTATCTTATTTCGATCCGACGTTTTTAAATAAGCATTGCAGTCACTTCTACTGCATCAATTTTATACTTATCCGCACTTCTAAATAAGCATCTGCCTTCCATTTATAGTAGCTTAAAAAAATCCTAAATAATAACATGGGATGGTGAATGTGACAACTTTACTTTATGCTGTTCCAATGACAAGAAAGATATGTACCCTTCCGTACAAGGGTAGGGTTTCAGAGGTAAGCTCAATCACATGAATGTTTTGCTTTCCCCATTGTCATGGTATTTGTAGTGATTCCTTGTTCTCCTTTCCACGTGAGTGCTTTGCTGTCCCCATTATCAAAGTATCAGTAATCAAAAGATAGAAGCTAGGAATCTTTTTCCCATTATAGTCCTTACCAATATCTTTATGGTCATACTTCCTTACATTCTTACTGCTAGACTGCGAACCGAGTTTGAGAGAGAGAGAGAGAAATGGCCGAGGAAATTCTGAGTTTGATCAAGGTCATTGCAGAGTGGTTGGTTGTTCCAATTGGGCGCCATCTTGGTTATCTCGTTCGTTACAGAAGGAAAATAGACAAGCTCAAGATCGAAGCGGAAACATTGGAGGCCATGAGAGGGGACGTTGAAGCATGCGTTGATGACGCCAATAAAAATGGAGAAGAAATCAAATCTGAGGTCCAAACGTGGCTAAAACGCATAGATTCAATTACAGAGAAGGTGCAGAGACTGGATGAAGATGGCAGATTGAACAAGAGATGCTTCAATGGGTGGTGCCCTGATTGTTTTTGGCGCTACAGACTAGGTAAGCAAGCTGTGAAGGAAACGGACACCATTGGTGAGCTCAAAAACGATAAAAAATGTTTTGGATCGGTATCCCTCCCTGCGCGGCGCCCAGTATTTACGTCCAATGCAGATTTCCAGGCGTTTGAATCCACGAAACAGGTGTTGTTATTTAATTACATGATATTTATTCTTTTGGCTGCTCTATGTACGACAAGAATGTTCTCTGATCGTTGTCCTTGTGAACCTCACAAGAAGTTGACACATGTCCTAGGTAGGCCCAAAACTTTAATTGGGCCACCATTCTTAATGGACACGTTAGAACAGCCTCCTGTGAGTAGGGCAGGCAATTTAATCCAGGCCCGCTTAGACCCGATGAGCCTGCCAGTTTAAACCAAGATTAGGCCCGATTTTTGGGCCCGTGCACTTGTCAAATCCACTTGTATAGAAGCCCGGAGTACTTAGTGTCCGGCTTGGGCTAGGCATGTATGAGCCTGGCCAGTCGATTTTAATTACCATGCATTTAGAATACTATAGGTTTAACATATTTAAGGTTTTTTCATCATATCCCTAATTGATATGATATAGTTTTTGTATTTTTTTCATCAAAGTGTGAAGAATATGTAACTAAATTTGTAAATATAGATGAATATGAAGATGGTAAGAATTTGTTATTAAAAAAAAAAGAAAAAATAATAATAATAAGAATTGGGCCGGGCTTGGGTTTCAATCTTAGGCCCGAAAACTGGGCCGGGCTGGACTTTGGCATGCATAGCACTTCTTCTAATATACTATGTGAGCCCGACCAGAACCTGGCCTGGCCCGCCAAATTGCCAGTCCTACCTGTGAGGTTCACAGTAGGTGAACAAGGACGCGGATCATAGAAGATCCGCATCCCTCTTTTTAACATATAATTCTGAGATCGGAGAATAGTAGAACTGGGTATGCATCCGTCGACATAGGCACAATTAGCCGAACCACGTAAATCTATGTTTTTATGTGCTTGATTTCTTAATTTTATCTTTCTTTCTTAACAACAGGCTATGGGAGGGGTTATGGAGGTGTTGAAGAAAGGCGAGGTCAACATCGTGGGAGTATACGGCATGGGTGGTGTTGGCAAGACAACCATAGCGAAGCAAGTGGGCAAAGATGCCAAAGATATTGGGCTCTTTGATCAGGTGGTGATGGCTGTGGTGTCCCAAACCCCAATCCTGGGAAAAATCCAAGGCCAAATTGCAGACATGTTAGGCGTGAAGCTGATAGGCGAGACTGAAGAAGGGAGAGGTCTAAGGTTGAAGGAGATAATCATGAGAATGAAGAGGATTCTCATAATTCTGGATGATCTTTGGAGTTGGCTAGATTTATCCCAAGTAGGAATTCCCTGTGATAGTAGTGAACTTGAGGCTTGCGGATGCAAAATCCTACTTACCACAAGACTGGAGTATGTCTGCCGTACCATGAAGGCGCAAGCATTGATCCATGTCAAGCTCTTATCCGAAGAGGATTCTTGGATCTTATTTAGAAGCAAAGTAGGTACAGTTGTGGACAATCCCAATATCCATCCTGTGGCAAGGAAGGTTGCTAGAGAGTGTGGGTGTCTTCCTATATCACTTGCAGCAGTTGGAAGGGCATTGGTGGATCATGAAGACCTGAAAGAATGGGAAATTGCAGCTCAACGACTCGAGAAGTCCATACCTGCAAACCCCGATGATGACAGGAGAGTGTTTGAGTGTATAAAGTTAAGCTACGATTTCTTGAGAGACAATGATACTAAGCAATGTTTCTTGATTTGTTGCCTTTTTCCAGAAGATCACGATGTCGAGATGGAAGATTTGGTGAAGTATGGGATGGGGATGGGGTTGTTTAAGGACTTTTACACCATGGAAAAAGCAAGAGACAATGCACATATAGTGTTAAAGCACCTTGTGGCTTCTAGCTTGCTGCTAGATAGTGATCGGATCGGGTGTGTGAAAATGCACGATGTTATACGCGACATTGCCATACAAATAGCATCATCTGGAAAAGATGAACATGTTTTCATGGTACAAGCTGGTTTGGGGTTAGAAATGTGGCCAGATAGGGATACATTTGAAAGATACACAACGATCTCGCTTATGAGGAACAAAATTCACAAGCTCCCTGATCCTGATGGATTGGAATTTCCAAAACTCCAAGCCTTATTCTTGCAGGATAATACTGATTTACAAGTGATCCCAAATTTGTTTTTTCAAAAGATGGTAACACTTAAGGTTTTGGATTTAAGTGGGATTCAGATTTCCTCGCTACCTCCATCAATCGGACTCTTGGCTAACCTTCAAACACTCTGTCTAGATCGTTGCCAGTCAACAGACATATCGATACTCGGAGATCTGAAAAGGCTCAAGGTACTTAGTCTCAGAGACTCTACAATATTGGAGGCTTTGCCCCAAAAATTAGGACAACTGAGTAATCTAAGGATGTTGGATCTCACCATGAGTTGCAATATAGAAACGATTCCACCGAAGACTATATCGGGCTTGTCTCGGTTAGAAGAGCTGTACATGCAAGGTAGCTTTGCGCAGTGGGGACGTGAGGGAACTAATGGCGGCAGCAGCTTTGATGAGATAACAAGCTTGACTTACTTAACAACTTTGAAGGTTGACATATCTGATGCCGAATGCATGCCTAAAAACGCCAGGTATGTTCCAAACTGGGTAAAATTTGATATACGTATAAACAACCAATTCCACAGGTTCCAGTTATTAACTACACAATCGAAACGCTTGGTCCTGGGTAGAGCAATCAGAAACTTACCAGATTGGTTTAATGAAGCGGCGTTGAAGAGAGTAGAGAATCTAATCTACTTCCATTGCATAGATTTATATAACATTCTTGTAGAATATGATGAAGGGAAGTTAACTGGCTTGAAATCTCTCTTTGTCGAAGAATGCGATCAAATAGTATATCTCATGGATGCGAAAAACTGGATTCCAAACAAACCCGTTTTCGAGAGTTTGGTGGAATTGCGTGTTTTCAATATGAATCTCATGAAAGAAATCTGTATTGGAGAACTACCAGATGGGTCCTTGGGAAATTTGAAATTCTTGAGGGTTCAACAGTGTAATGGACTGGTAAATGCACTTCTCCCATCCAATCTGTTGCAAAGACTACAAAATCTGGAAATACTTAATGTACGTGAGAGCTTTTTGAAAGAGGTGTTTCAATTCCAAGGGCCTGGTGTTGAAGGACAATTCTACTTGAGGAGATTGAGAGAGATGAATTTGTACAATCTTCCTAAACTAACAAACATATGGAATGGTCCTGCTCGACTTGCAATCTTCCACAACCTTAAGGTTGTAAGAGTGATCAACTGCGTGAAATTGAGAAATCTCTTCTCATCAACTATATCTCGAGGTATTTTGCAACTAGAAGTACTTTGGATAGAAGATTGCTATGCATTGGAGGTAATTGTTGAAAAAGAGGATGAAGAAACAATAAATTTCCCCAACTTGAAGACTTTATGCCTTCAACGTCTTCCAAACCTCACTAGTTTCAATGCTGGAAGCACAACTCCTATTGAATGCCCTTCCTTGGAGCAATTACATGTGCATCATTGCCCAAATTTTAGGACTTGGACTTCCCATTTCCAAAGCAATAAGCAAGTTCAAGTAAATAATCAGCAGCATTATAACCTCCTATTGGACAGGTACGCTTACTTGTATTTAAGATTTATTTATTTTTTTGTGATGTGGACGGCCGACCCCACTTAGTGGGGACAGGGTAAGCCCCGGATACATGATCCCACCCACAAGGACCATATATCAGGAAGCCTGGAGACTCGAACCTGGGACCTCCAGTTTCTGAGCTGGAAAGCCTGCCAGATGAACTAACCCATCTGGGTTTTACTAGTTTTAGCCATTGGCTTCGGTATTTCTTTTTGATGGTACGAGTCATTAATGGGCTTTCATAAAAGTTTTGAAAGTTTATTTCCAAATTTTATTATTAAAGCCATTTGATCTCTCTACTTATTTAAATGAAGAATGGTTTTTCAATACAGTGTGTTTGATTTGTATTTTATTCATTGGTTTCTTATGAAGTTTTCTACGACGGCGGTGGGAAGAGCTGTGACAGTTTCCAAAAAGGAAATCGGATGTGCAATGGGAAAGAGAAGAAGAAGATAGACTTGTCATGGTCCATGTGGATGTTTCCATTTCTGAAATCTGCTTTCGTCGATGCTGTTCGTTTGGCGATAGAATATATCAAGCTACCTTCTTGCTATAAATGGATTGGAAAACTCCACCATAATCCTAATTAGTCATACTCCACGGTGAAGCAAATCTTATGATGAAGACAATCTTATATATTGGCACATATGCTCGATTGTAGTAATCCCATGCCAGAGGTTTATTTTTAGGCTTGTCAACGGGATCGGATTTTGCTATACTTGAATTCGATTTGATAATAAAATCTGAATATCCAATCTGATATCGACAGATCATGTATTTTATTATCCAAAATCTAATTTGATTAAAAACTTGGATAACACAATCTGATCCAATTGGATTCATAAGCTTTTGGCTTCAACACTTCAATCTTTCTATACTTTTAGATTTTAAAATATTTATATTTATTTTATTTAATAGTTTTTAGAAAATTAAAAAATCAAGTGCATTCAAGATTTCATAGTTTACCAGTTTAGTGCCAAATTCAAGACTTAACTGCTCAGTTTAAGTGTCAAATTTTTCCTTGTACTGGAAATTTAGTTCTCTCAACGTATATTCTCTCTTCAAAAACTTGTAATCTTAACGCTTGAGCATTTATGTCTGAAATGTCAAAGATACTTTGGGTTCTGGAGTTCAATAGTCAGTCGTGAATATGCTTTGGATAAGGAGGATCTTTGTAAAGTTTGTGTAGATATGAAAAATAG
>JAUPMG010072678.1:0-13116 GCA_031762675.1 Pachysandra terminalis
CTTGAAATGAAGCCTTGATCATCAGCAATGAAGCTTGATCCCATTAAAGCTTTAATTGACTTAAATTAAGCCATTTTTCTTTCATTCTCATAAGACCTACAAAACACAATAAGTGCATTAATTCATTCACATTAACATCTCTATAAGACTAATAAGCATCAGTAATAAGTCTAAAAGTGCAAGTGTTAGACACTTATCAGTAGTCAATATGCAACTCATAAATTTAGCTCATTTCTGAGTGTTGTGCATACACAATGATTCATAGTCAGATATTCAAAACAGCATAGACATGATCACATTCTCATGCTCCTAAATAATATAATGAACATAGTTTAATATATATAGTTTAATACACATGTAGGCATAATGAGAAAGTCATAAATAGTACAATTAAATATGATAAGTCTTATTTGAATTAGAGATGATATGTCCACACAGTTAATGGTCTTTTATGCATATTAACCACTTAATATTATCAAAAACACATATATGACCACAACATGATATTAACAAGCTTATACATCAAACAAAACATTTGAGCATGTGTATAATATGCAAATAAAACCAGTAGAAGTGCTGTGGGGTTATTTTCTTATGTATCTTAGATTTTCATACTGTCATGGGAAGATTTATAGGTCAAATCTTTGGTATAGGAGGTCAAATTTTGATATAGACATTCCCAGTACATGGAAACATGATAAATCAACTGTATTCAACATTATATAGGTGCTCAAGATCTCGGATTTCAATCTGGGCATGTTTCAAATTTTCGGCTGGTCATAGGTTGGTGGGCTAGCCAAAATTGGCAAAGTGTCTCTAAAGTCTAAAATATTTTTACAAGGGTCTAGAGGAGGTCTGATTAGGCCAAATCCATAAAAATATGCATAGGTGATTTTTGGTCGGCTGGGTCCATCGGTCATCCAATGGTGGTCGGCTGCTTGGCCAGTGAATAGGCCAAGTCTAAGGGGATTTCAGTTGGGTATTCAGTTTTGGCATAGGTTCAGTATTCTGGTCATAACTTTATATATATTTATCGGAATTACCTCAAATCTGTTTTGCTCTATTCCTAACAAACAATGGAATTTTATAAAAATATAAAATAAATCACATAAAATATTTACATAGGGTTATTTAATTGATACATTCTGATCTTGGTAATTTTTCAGTTTTTAGTTCTTCTTATTAGTTTCTTAACGGATGGTGATGATCACTCTATCTTTGTTGGGTCTTTATTTATGGGTTTTACTTATAAGAACACGAGGAAGAGTTTAGAAATCAATCACAAGAATTCCTTCATGTTACAACATTAGGCTAGAAGTAAATACACAAGATAATGAAGGAAAACTCACTTTAGTTTGCTGTAGATTCTTTTTCTTTGATGTGTGTTCTTCAATTTTTTGGTTTTGTGGTCATCTTCTAGTCCCACCTAGGGTTTCCCACGAAATTAATTTGTTTCTAACCTTTTTAATTTACTTATTTCACTTCTTTTTATAATGATTTAAGAGTTCTAGTTATATTAGTACTGTTAACTAGTGTTTGGAAGTTATCTGGACTCCTAGTTTAAATATAACATGTATTTATTAATTACCTATTGATTAGCCATGAAATTGGATGTTAATAAATTAGATATTTAATTACTTTGACCCTTAAGAAACTACTTAAGCCCATTATATTAGTTACTAAGCCCATTACTATTATAGTTAAGCCTAACTTAAGTAAATAAGCCCAGTTTTCTTATTCTAAGCCCAATTAATCTAATTTAGCCCTAATTGTTATTATAAGTTCTTAACTTTTTTATTTTAAGTTACATATCAATTTATATTTATGTTATTTACCAACTTTAGGTTAGTTTTAATTATGAATTTATTGAATTACTATTTTACCCTTCTATTTAAAATTCTTTTCTAGTTCTAGTTTTTCAGGTTCTTACAATCTATCCTCCTTAAAAGAATTTCGTCGTCGAAATTTAGTGGTTTGGTTGAAATTGTTCTGAAGTTATGTTACTGGTTAGTTAAAATTGTAAATTTTATAAGTCATTAAATTAATGTGTAAGAAGGACATGGTAACAAACACTGATTTTCATTAACATAATTAGAGACAAGGGTTACATTAAGGTGTTACATCAAACACTAGATAAGAACAACTAATGGTTACTAAGCAGCAAACTTTTACATTAAGTGATTTAACTACTAACTTAAAGACAACTATCTATTACATTAGAAATAGAAAGAAAAGACAACTAGTTCTTGCCATTCTAGATGGCTACATCAAAGGAAAGAAATGAAACAAACACCTATGAAATCTAAGGAGTATGAGTAACATCCTGCTCCTGTGTAGGGGAAGGTGGTAATGATGGTAGATGTGCTGGTGGTGATGGTAGCAGAGTGGCTGCTGGTGGTACTTCATCACTAGCTCTACCACGCCCGAAAAGGTTCTGGACATATTGGAAGGTCTTGTTTACACTCATCCAGAGCGTAGACATTTCCCTCATGTTTCTCTTAAGTTCTTCCCTGTTCCTTATGATCTCTTCTCTACTCTCTCTAAGCTCTTCTATGTTTCTCCCAAGCTCTACAGTAATGTCTAGTCTAGACTGGAGACTAGCTCTCTCAAGAGCTCCTAACCTGGCATCCACATTCATATTCCTCCTTGTATAGTGGTGCCTGGGAGGAGGATCTGGGTCAGTCTTGGGTACGATGGAGGTAGATACTCTATGATCCTGTGGGTCAGCTGCTGTAGGAGGTAGGTCGGGGAGTTCCTGATGCTCTTGCTGAAAGTGCTGCTGGGGCTGGTGCTGTTCAGGTATGTAGCTTGCTCCGTCACTAGATAATCCTATAAGCCAAAGATTTATGGCACTAAAAGGCTTGGTAGTAGTTTTGCGTCCCTTGTAAGGTAAGATAAGTCCCCAGTGTTTGAAAACTGCACACATAAGGCAGGGGAAAGGCATATCACCCCTCTTGGTGCCTCTTATGTACTTGATGATGTTGGTGAGGACAATGGAATCGGCCAATAGCCACAAGATACATCACTTGGACCATGTAAGATGAAATCTCAGTCTTATTCTCAGTTCTGGGATAGACAGTCCTAGTGAAGATCAAGTGTAAGATCCTGTAAAGAGGTAGGAGGTTGGAGGAGACAAGAGAGTTGTCATTCTTCCATCTCACATCTTTCCCACACAGAACTTGGGTTATTGTGGATCTTTCTGATGGATCAAGGTTTGCAATAATGCTGTAGGAATTATTCACACTACAAAAAACAGGGTTTTAATGGCAATAGTTAGTTTAGGGGTGGTCGAACCGAACCACCTGTCAAACCATATTATATAAATCCACTATTCCCGCAACGCTCCCCCTTCTCTTGCAAAACCTTCCCAAATCCCAAATCCCACATCCCAAATCCCAAATCCTGCTTCTTCTCTTGCAAAACCGTCCCGCCCCCAAACTCTTCCGCTACAAATCCTTCTCTTTCGGCGACCAAGTGATGGTGATTCTATTAATAAGCTGAATCTGAGAATTTTATAGAAAAGAAAAAGGAGTGGAGAGCGAAGCAAAAGGCTCTTCTCGTCTCTGCATTTCTCTCAACTCGATCCGTAAATAGGTATTCACTCTCACCATCTCAGATCTAACTATCGATTGTCTTCAAATTTATTTATTTATTTTTTAAATCTTTTTAATACTTTGATATTTTCTCTTTGGTTTTCGGATCATTTCCTGCTAATTTAGGGCTTTGACTATTCTGTAGTTGATCTCTTTCATCTACCTTTCTTTTAGTTATATCCCTAGTTTCAGCATGAATTTAGGGTTTTAGTTTCAGGATTTATAGCTGAAGATAGAATGGACGATTGTTTTACTGTAGTTGCATTTCTTGATTTCTGTTGTTTTGTTACTTCTTCTATTACTTAATCTTCAATTTCTTATCAGTTCATGTGTGATGTAAAACGAAAAATTGGATTTGAGTAATTTCAGTATTACTTTTTGCTGGTAGTTCGACGACCAAGCGATGTTTTTGCTTCGTTACTGTTCCTCGTTTTATGATTTTCTGTAGAAGGAATCTAACCATACAGACGTGAATCGAGAGATTGGGGGTGAGCTTTTCAATTTTCTCTCTCTCTCTCTCTCTCTCTCTCTCTCTCTCTCTCTCTCTCTCTCTCTAAATTTACATTACAACTCATATTCTCTCTCTGTTCGAGAACTGTTCGTGCCCTAATCTCATTCGAGAGCTCAGATAAGCTTTTCAATATCTTCTGTTTTGATTTTAGTGTTTTTCTTTTAGGATTTTTCCTCTTCTGTGATGTTACTGCTGTTCGTTGCTATGAAATGAAGCTCAAGCTCAAGCTCAAGGTACTCTCGTTCTCAGAATTATGCTTCATTGCTAGGGTTAATTGCTTTCTCATAAAGGTCATACGATTTCCAACAAACTATCATCATATAGTTAGATTATGTATGTTGTGAATTCATTAAGATTTATTTGCATTTGAAGCCAGGTGTTCTTAATCATATTGCATTACATCTGAGTTAAAACTTTCAGAAAAAAGCAGGAGATTCTTCTTTTATTAACATTTTTTTTGGCTTCTGCTTAACCATTAACACTTTCATACTATTTTATAATATTTTTCTCACAAGTCACAAAAGTTTTATGAAACAAATTCAGTTTTAAATTGAGTTTTTTCAGCATCATCTAGGTTGTTTATCCTTGGAGGAGGGACATTAAAAGAAGTAGGTTCATTAACCTCAAACGCATTATCAAGGATTCTACTAGTAGGTTTCCATTGTTGTTTCTTCTTCAGTAGAGAGCAATTTTTCTGATTGTGTCCAAAGCAGTCATAGTGGTTACACTTCTGAGGCTTCCAAGGATACTCAACTTCCACTTCAGCCCATTTCTCATTACCATCTTTATTAGGAGGGGGCTTTATAGGGATGATATGGATACGATCAGAATCGATAGAAATCTCAATACATACTCTGGCAAAATTGAGTCTAAGACCTTTTTTAGTAGCTTCATCCAGATACCATAGCTCCAAAGGAAAATTACTAAGCTTCACCCAAATGGGAAGCTTATGAAGAAATAGCTTCTCAAATTTCATAGTAGGAAACCATTCCTTAAGAGCAAGAAGTTTACCTCCAAAATGCCAAGGAGCCCCTTCCAAAACACCTTGCTCATCATGATCACTAAATCTAAACACAAACACACCATTATCCGTAGAAGTAACTTCAACCGTACTTTTCTTGCACCAAAATTTAATTTAGTCATGAAAGTAACCTGTCTTACTATATATTTAGAGTTAATTTTCTCTTCACATTTCAACTTTAATATTGCATGCACCATGAGACGTGTCTTGTCCGGTTTAAGCTAAGTCTTGCTGATGTGTCTTCGTCAATGAGTTGGTTGGAACCTAGCTAGAGAGGAGCTAGGGTTGCTCTTATAAACTACACATCACATCTCTCTTACCCTAAAAGTATTAAGGAAATTTATAAGAAGAAGAAGAAGAAGAGGAAGAAGAAGAAGTTGACTCTAGGTTGGTACTTGACTCATTACAAGATAGTCACGTGAGCTGGGGCACTTGAATGATTGCGAAGGGCCTAATTACACCCATAATTAGGCGTAGTACATAGCAAAAGCTACTTGAATGATCATTAATAGAAGAGGATGTGTCCTATGTTTCTTAGTGTTTTTAGTGCATTTATGCAATTTGATTATTTTGTATTTTGTGCCTCCTCACAAAAATACACATGAGACTTGTTTGCCACCCTGCCTCAATCGTGCTGATATTGTGAAGAGGATCAAAATACAAAAGAAATAGTTGGGTTTTTCTTTGCTGAACTTGTATTTGCTATAGTATCTCGCTATAATGTTTTTGATGTGGCCAGAATTTTGAGGCATCGATCATATGTCTAAAGAGGATCTTCGTGGGATGGTAAGGTCTTTAGTTTTGTTGCTTACATTTGTTTGGCATTTGTACTGTGGACGAATGTTCAGTCCTCATTGGATGCTTCATCCAGAGCTAGAAAGACATAGTTTGCTGTGTTGTTTGGTGCATATTATAATTATAATAGCTTGTGCTTTGATATAGATCTTCTACTTTTCACTTTTTCAGAATCCAGCCAGTATATGTTGTTGATGTTGCTGCCACAATTGTTGCAGCCTTGAAAGACGATGGTACCAGCATGGGAAAGGTTCACGAACTTGGTGGTCCAAAGGTTTTTACTATACATGAACTGGTAATTTCTCTTTTATTCTTTTTTTTTTGCTTTATCTTGTATGAATCATTGAAGTGGATTCTTACTGAACTCTATATTGCAGGCAGAACTGATGTATGAAACAATTAGTGAATGGCCCCGTTATGTGAAGGTTTCTTTCCCCATATCTGATTCATTTGACAAGCCTGAAATAGCTGCAGCCATTCATGTTTTGAATTACTGCTGAATCGTCATCTAATATTATGTTTCCAAAGATATGCTTGTTCAACCACCAAACCTTTTCTACTCTTATGTTACAAGGCTTTCTTAGTGCGCTGTTACGCAAATGTATGTTTTGTATGTGCTCACATGTTGTGTGTACTCTTAAGATTGTTTGTCAAGGTATTTGGTCGTAGAAGAGTGTAAATTACAGATCTGTTGATAGTCTTGCGACAAGTTTGGATTTTGATCTTTATATTCTTTTGACTATTGGCTAAATAGGTTTGGCTATCCTAATCTTACATTATCAAACAAGCTAATCAGTTTCATCTGAATTTATGGGTTCCGATTTTTATTTCAGATTATCCTGAACTAATAACTGGAGTGTTAATGATTTCAGGCTATTGCAACACCTCGAGAACTGTTAATAAAGTTCCATTACCTTCAATTGCAGTGCATCACAAGCTTGTCGAGTCTCTGATCTTCTTACCTTCTTGGAAAAGAGATGGAAGTGATGATTTTTGCTCGAGCACGAAGCTTGGGGAGGGATATTTTGTGTTGCCAATGAAGAATGTTCCAGTTGGGGAGCTGATTTGCATTAACCCGGTGCTTATCAAGGCATCAGTTCATGAATGGAGCGACGACGAAGAGCTTGAGAGGGTCAATGGGGCATGCAGTAGCATAGCGCAGTAGCCCCCATGGGGCGTGTGTCAGCACAGCGTGGCAGTCCCCATGGGGCGTGTGGCTGCACAACGTGGCAACCCCCATGGGGCGCGCGGCAGCACAAATGGGGCTAATGTTTGTAGTGTCATGCGGACATTTAGGATCCTTGCTAAAAGTTGAAGATTTAAGGTCCTAACTTGACAATTGAAGTCAAAGGAAATGGTCATGGTTTCTAAGTTGGTGTCACTAATGCTATTATACATTTCTTGAGTGGTAGACAGATAATCCTCACCACCCTAGGTTAGTATGGATTCCCATCCTATGGTTTGTAAGGTCTCATGGACTCTGTAGGCTGCAACATGGGTCACAACCGTTTGTCTCTCTAGAAGGATATCCCTATTGTAGTAAATGTTAGGTTGGTTGGGATCCTTGGTTTGTTCTTCTATTTCTTCTTCTGAAGGAGATGAAACATCTTCTCCCTCATATGGGTCAGGAGATGGTGATGATGTAGGTCTCCTAGATGTAGAAGCCTTGGAGGTTTTGGTCTTCTTAGAAGGTTTTTGGGTCTTCCTAGAAGGCTTTTGAACTTGTTTTCCCTTTCTCTTATGCATGTTTCTAAGGTTTTGGAAAAAGAAGAAATCTGAGAAAAGTTTCAAGGTTAAATTTGGAAAGTCAAGAATGAAGATGGAAATCTTAGGAGAGTTTAAATTTGTTGGAGGTGGATGTTGATGCTCTAGAAATCCTTAGAGATAGCTTGGAAGTGTTCTCTAGGGTTTTAGGAAGGTTGGGTTTTGAAGAAATGAGTTAACTCTCTAAAATTTGTATTTATAGTGTTTCGGCTAGGTCAAGTGTGTCTGTCGGCAGATTGTCAGCTAGTCGAAATAGGCAGCCGATGGTCAGCCGAAATTAAAAGTTTAATATTTTTATTTTTAAAATTTTGATAATTTAATTTAATTTATATAAATCATTTATGTCGCAAAAATTCACTCCAATCAATGTTTAATAATTAATTTGGTGAATAATTAGTTTTTCTCGATTTTGCGTCTCGGCCCGGGTCATAATTCAAGTAAATTCTCAGGAATCTGATCCAAATAATTTCTTGGTGTGATTATATATATTTTATATCATAACATTATTACAATGATTTATATATACACTTATATTTATTTATTAAATCTTTTTAGTTATATATTATATTTAATTCCTATATTTTTTTCAAGGAATTTAATTCAATGTATTCCGGACTATATTGACTTCAATTTTTGGAAAATAATTAGTATTAGGGTTATAAATATTTTTCTTTTGTAATTATATCAATCAACAATCATAAGCTTTGATTTACATATACTTTAATAACATAAAATTCCAGTATATTTAAACACAGGCTTCATCCTTATAGTACAACCTTTAGACTCTTTCAGAAATAATAGTCCTCCCTATTTCAAAATTTGCCTATCCGAAATTCCCAATAAAGATGCAAACAATAACAATCATCGTACCTCACAATCTCACATCTTATATATCTAATTTCCTTTTATCCTTTTATAATTCCTTTATCTTAATAATTTTTCCATTTTAATCCTAGTTCTAAGTTCTATTCAATTCGTAATTCCTTTATTAGAACTTAGGCTTTGATACCACTTTTGTAACATCCCAAACTTAAAGAGATCCTCAGGATACCCCAAAGGTTTGAATGTAACTATCACCCTAACACAATCGGAGTGGATAAACAATATAAAAGCATAAGCAGAAGTGATAATTGTAATAACCCAAACTAAAAAATTAGGGTTAATATGTAATTAATATAAATATAGGAGTTAGTTTAAAATTTTAGTAAGTTAGCTACAGGTTTGACTTTGACTGATTGTGATTGGTGGGTTGCACGATAGGAAACTAAAGTGCTTCATACACAATCATAACTCTTTAAGTTATTGTAGATACATGAAATGTGAGAATAGGAGGGTATTCCAAAACGGACAAGTGTCAGAATGATCACTTGTGTTCATACCACTCAAGATTGAAAGCCTCATCGTCATGGCCCAAAGAACTCATGACGACCAGATTGAAAAGCCCATTGTCATGAGTCCCATGGCGTCTCAAATAACCATGACAATCAAATTGAAAAGCCCATCGTCATGAGTCCCACGACGTCTTAAACACCCATGACGATCAAAATGAAGAACTCATTGTCATGAGTCCCACGACGTCTTAAATGCCTATGACGTTCAGATTGAAAAGCCCATCGTCATGAGTCCCACGACGTCTCAAACGCCCATGACGATCAAAACGAAAAACTCATTGCTATGAGTCCCACGACGTCTCAAACACCCATGATGATCAAAATGAATAACTCATTGTCATGAGTCCCACGACGTCTCAAACGCTCATGACAATCAGATTGAAAAAGGCCATCGTCATGAGTCCCACGGTGTCTCAAATGCCCATGATGATCAAAATGAAAAACTGATCATCATGAGTCCCATGGAGTCTCAAATGCCCATGACAATCAGATTGAAAAGACCCCTCGTCATGAGTCCCACGGCATCTCAAACGCCCATGATGATCAAAATGAAAAACCCATTTCATGAGCATCTCAGCACATTAGATACTCATGACGACCAGATCGGAAAACTCTTATCTACATCAATACCGAAAACTTGTCGAAAGTGCCAAGGTTCAAAAACCTCGAGAGCACCTAGACAAAACTCAATGAAAATGCTAAGGTTCAAAAACATCGAGAGCATTAAAGCAAAAACTCGTCGAAAGTGCTAAGGTTCAAAAACCTCTAGAGCACATAGAGAAATCTCGCTGAAAATGCTAAGGTTCAAAAACCTCGAGAGCATTAAAGCAAAAACTTGTAGAAAGTGCTAAGGTTCCAAAACCTTGAATGCATTTAGACAAAACTCGCTGAAAATGCTAAGGTTCAAAAACCTCGAAAGCATTGAAGCAAAAGACTCATCTCGAGAGTGCTAAGGTTCAAAAACCTCTAAAGCACTAAGACGAACCGTCTCGACAGTGCTAAGGTTCAAAGACCTTGAGAGCATTGAGACAAACAGTCTCGAATCTCGAAGGCACTAAGGTTTAGAAACCTTAAAAGTATCAAGACTGGATGATCTCAATAGTTTCAAGATTGAAGTAGTGCCAACTACATCAATGATGCCGATCGCTGTTGCCTATACCGTGGCATCACCGATGTACACACAAATGGGGAATTAGATTTGAACAGAACGGAGGGGCGTGAGGATCACCAGCCCCTTGATATGTTGTGGGTCAGACTTGGTGTCACGGTTCCTGGTGGCGAATGTGTAATTCATAATTGTAACTTTGGATTGGTCCATCAAAGAGACTGGAGTAGTTATTCATGCTACCCCAGGTTAGAGTCTTAACACCGTTAGACATTTCCTAACGAATTCTTAACTAACCGTTATCTCTCTTCTAGCTACTATAAATAGTAGTTCATTTCCCAAGCAACGGGCTGGAAAATTTTTCTAACGGATTAGACTCTGACATTGCTCTGACAGTGTGCTCACGAACTTATAACATCCGAACTACTATTTTCCTCGTTAGTTGACTCGGTTCGTACTCAACAGTCGTTCCGTTTTAACCTCTTAATTATTCTAAAGACGGGGTACGGTCGATAATCAATTTAGGCTTCCGTCAGTTGGTAATTTCATTGTTGGTGACTTTCTAGTGAAAACACCCTTTACATTTTGGCGACTCTGCTGGGGATTTAGTCTCCTACATACTGATTGATATTAGAAGGATGCCCAAACCAAGAGGTAGGCCGAGAGCTACGGAACAAGTTGAACCGTCCTCATTCCAAGCAGTTGAGGAAAGACAGGAGGAAAATTTCTCTCCTGGTCCACACGAGATACATGATGAGGAAGAAGTGAATGAAGAGCTTGATGATCGTGACGATCAGATAGAAATGTTGAGGATACAGATGAACAAAATGGAAGAGGCGCAGGCCAAGAAGATGGAATTATTGCAAAACGTGACCAACCGAAGGACTCATGTCCCAATTCCGCCAACAGAACCATCTGTAGAAAAGGCACCTGCAGCGGTACCCATCGGTACTCCTTTGAGTGCATTTCAGCCGGAGTCTGTAAACAACAAGGGGTTCAAAACTCGAGATGAAATAGTGAATCTCCTACAACAACAAAAGGAGAAACTTGTTGAATTTAATATCGATACTAGGTCGCCCTATCCTGTAGCCATTATGGAGAAACCCTATCCTATGGGATATGTAGTCACTCCACTAGTGCCGCAATACAATGGGCGGGTCGGTAATGTGAAAGAGCATATCACTAAGTTCACAGGCGCCATGGGGGCCTTCGTTGGCGTTGATGAACTTAAGCTAAGAGAATTTTCTAGGTTGCTTACAAACCGTGCATACACTTGGTATGACAACGTTTCTTATGAATCAATTTTGAGTTGGGAAGAGATGAAAGTTGCGTTCTTGAGAAAATTCTTCATCGTTGAAGAAAGAATGACCCTTATGGATTTGGGAAAAGAGAAGTAGAACACCGGAGAGGAATTGGAAGCCTATGTGAAGCGTTCTCGTGATATTGCCACGGACTGTTGAGAAGCTACTACAGAGGAAAATATTGTACGAATGTGCATTGACGACATGATGAGGGATTTTCGTCACGTGTTGGAGAACGCAGGCATCACCACATTTACCCATTTCTATGAATCGACCAGGCGCACTGGACGCACCATGAATCTCAAAAGTGATCCTTCCTGGAAGAGTAAGCCGAAGTCCACCTCACAAGCCATGATGGTGGAAAAGGAGAGACCTACCAAGGAAGAGGTTAGCAATACCGGGAGCCGGAAGGTCTTCCCTACTCCCCCACCTATGCCTTGTTCCGCTAAATAAGTTTTAACAATCTTGAAACAATGGGTGAAATATGGGGTAGTAAGCTTACCGTCCTTGAAGTTCCCCATGTCTGAAGAAGACAAGATGAAAGACAATTTTTGCCAGTACCATTCACATATAGGCCACAAGATAGAGGATTGTTACACCCTGAGAAGGTTACTCCATAACAAAATCAGGAATGGAGAGTTAGAGTTGCTTGATTCGAAGACGGTACATGATAACCCATTGCCTGATCATTAGAAAGGGGCGTCAATGTTATTGTTCATAGAGATGCTATGGACAACATAATAGAATCTGATGAGAACTTGCGGACGAAAACGATGAGCCTAGATGACGAAGACAAAGAGTACATGTAGCATCGCTGGGGTACTAATGCTAAAGTTGAAAAGTCTTACAACGATATGGGATTCATCCTTCTGGCACGAAAGGAAATGAAAAATTCTCTTGTCTCCATTATTACTAAGCTTGGTGAACAGTGCTTTTCCATGAGTATAAGATCCAAGAAATTTTGCCAAGAGATAGCAGGGGCTATTACCTTTTCAGATGAAGACATGCAAGGAGATTGTCCAGGTCACAATAGACCTTTGTATTTGCCTGCAACCATCAATAACGTGCAAGTCAAGCGAGCACTGATCGATCCTAGTTCGTCGATCAATGTTTTGCTGTACAAAACTTTACAAGTAGTGGCCATCATTTCCAAGAGGATGGTGAAGCAGTCCATGGAAGTGATCTCTTTCAACAACGATGCCTGCGAAACCATTGGTCACATTACTATCGATATGGCCGAAGGAGCTATCCGCTCGCTGGTCAAGTTTCACGTCATTGATGCAGATGTCTTATATCACATACTATTGGGATAACTCATCAGTTTTATTTTGGGCTTCAACCAGTTTGTTTACCAGTTGATGCAAATTCTGACTAAAAAGTTTTTTTTGCTGCAGCTTATGAGATTTCCAAATTTTTTTGATCTCATCATACAGCTCATGCCTTAATCCCGGATTGGGGAAATCCGTTGGCTCACATACAATCTCTTGTTTAGACATTGTTTGTGAAAGTTGCTGTTTAGCTTGTTTAGCTAAAGAAGCATCTTCATATGAAAACGTTTTGTGAGAAGTTCTTGTTTTAGAACTTTCTTCATTTGAAAACATTTTGTGAGAAGTTCTTGTTTTAGAACTTTCTTCA
>JAUPMG010072689.1:0-13115 GCA_031762675.1 Pachysandra terminalis
CCCCCCCCCCCCCCCCCCCCCCCCCCCCCCCCCCCCCCCCCCCCCCCCCCCCCCCCCCCCCCCCCCCCCCGTAACTGGGTTGCATGGGATACGGTGTTAGTTGAGGGTAGATTGCTTCGGATGGATAGGTTTTTCTATCACAATTAGTTTTAGATCCTTGGTAGATATGTTTGAATGGCATGTGTCCGGGGTGTATGGGCCATTTAGGCATTGGTTTTGGGAGGACTTACGGAGTGAACTAAGATCGATTCATCAGACCTTTAGTGGGCCTTGGTGTTTGATAGTTGATTTTAATGTCATCGGGTTCTTAAATGTACGAAACAATGTGTGTGTTTGTGTGTGTGTGTGTGTGTGTGTTGGGGAGGGGATAACTAGAAGCATGCGGAATTTTTCGTCCTTCATAAATCAACTGAGCCTAATAGACTATCCTTTAGTGGGGGTGCTTTCACATGGTCTAACCTTTAGGAGAATGGCTGTTGTAGCAGGCTAGACAGGTGTTTGAGTTCGGTTGATTGGGATGCCTATTTTCACACCATTACCCAGTCTATTTTGCTCAGGGCCACCTCAAATCATTGGCCAATCTTGATATCTTCGGTGTTACCCAAGGAGGGTCCAAAACCCTTTTGTGTCAAGAATATGGGCTCACTCACTAATCCTTTAAGGAGGCAGTAAAGGAAAGGCGGGGCCAAGTACCAAACATTGGGAATAGCTGGCTGGGATTTTCATGAAATCACTAAAGTTTTTGAAGAGTAAAATTGGTCTTTGGAACAGGAACACATTTGGGAACATTGCTAAGCATAAACTTTCCTATTATTAGGAGATATGGTTAGGTTTGGGAACATTGCTAAGCATAAACTTTCCAATATTTAGGAGATTGAAAGGTTAGGTAGTTTAGAACATGAGAGGGGTCTATCTAATGAGGACGTAGAGTTAGTAAATCAAGGACAGGGAAACTGGAGATGATCCTTAAGGAGGAAGAGATCAGTTGGAAGCAGAAATCCAGGGCCACATGGCTTAAAGGTGACTATAACACAAAAGTTTTTCATAAAATTGCCAAAGGGGGAGCTAACATTAACACTAACTAGCATTCATGTGGATGGGGAATCTAATGAGGAGAGAGAGCGGATAATTGTGACTTTACCTAGCTTTTATTCCAAACTCTACTAGTCGGTACAAGAGTTGAGGTTTGATGTAGGCACTCTAGGAGGTAGAATATTGTCACCGGAGTTGAGGGACTGGGTGGAAAGGCCTTTTGAGGAAGAAGAAATCAAGGAACCAATTTGGCTCCTGGACAGGGATAAAGCCCCTGGGCCAGATTGAATTTACTATGGCTTTTTTTTTTTCAGCAGTCTTGGGATGTGACTAAGAATGATATTTTTGCAATCTTTGAGGAATTCTATGTGGATGTATTGTGAATAAGATCATGAATGCAACTTTCCTAGTCCTCATACCTAAGAAGGGAGCCAGAGAGATCAAGGATTTTCAACCAATCAGTCTTACCAACAGTTTGTACAAAGTTATTTCTAAGGTCCTTGCGATGAGACTCAAGAAAGTGTTACCAGATTTAGTTTCCATTAGTCAAAGTGCTTTCATTGCATGTAGAAAAATTCTTGATAGTGCCTTTATCGCTAATGGGGTGGTTAAGGAAGGGTTCAGAGGAGGTGAGGCAGGATTAGTGTGTAAGCTTGATCTAGAGAAAGCGTACGATAGAGATGAGTGGCAATTCCTCGACTCTGTGTTCTAGAGTGGAAAGGGTTTGGAAAGCGGTGGAGGTGGACCGGCAGGTGTGTTAGGAATGTCTCTTTCTCATTCATCATAAACGGGAATGTCTAGGGTTACTTGTAGTCCTCTAGGAGTCTACGTTGGGGAGATCCCCTTTCTCCCTTCCTTTTCACTTTGGTAGGTGATGTTTTCAGTTGCTTCATATCCAGGGCTGAGGAATGGGGATTAATATCGGGTCCCCATCACATAACTCCAGTTTTCTGATAACACCATTTTATTTTTTGAGGCTGTTGAGACCCAAGCATACTGGATTAAAGTAATCATTAGATGCTTTGAATTGGCATCTGGGTTAGAGGTGACCATGGATAAGTCCACGCTATCAAGGACCATATCCACCGGATAGATTCTAGGTGTTTGCAAAGGTACTGGGATGTAGCACTGCGGATTGGCCACTCCCATTAGGTGATAATCCCCGTAGCCTTAGCTTCAAGGAAACTATTGTTGAGAGAATGGAAAAATGTTTAGCCAAGTGGGAAAGAAACTACCTATCTTTTGGGGGTATGATTACCTTGATCCAGTCAGCTCTTTCCAATCTCCCTACCTACTTCTTGTCACTGTTTAGGATTCCTATTAGGGTGGCTAAATCCATGAAGAAACTGCAGATAGACTTTTTGTGGGAAGGGGGAGGCTTTAAAAAGGATCACTTGGTGAAATGGGATGTTGTATGCAAGGGCAAGAATGATGGCGATCTTAATATAGGAAACATTCTGGAATGGAATTTGGCTTTATTGGGCAAGTGGTTATGGTGTTTTAGCACGGAACAAGATTCTCTTTCGGTTAAGGTTATCTATAGCAAGTATGGCATTCATTCGAATGGGTGGGATATTAACCCACGTACTTGGGCATATAGCAACAGCCTTGGAAGGCCATCCACTCCATAAGTTTAGTCTTTTACCAACATTTTTGTTTTGGGGTGGATAATGGGTCGTGTATCCTTTTTTCGGAGCGATGCGTTGGCTGGGAGTGTTTCCCCTTCATCTAGGTTTCCTCGCTTGTTTCGGCTTGTTCAGAATAGGGACTCCTTTTTTTGAACATTCTATCCTGGACTAATTCGGGTTTGTCATGGAATCTAAATTTTAGAAGAGAAACCCGTCATGCTGAGATGGGTGAGCTCCTAGTACTGTTAGAAAGCATCAAAGATGTCTTTATGGATCCAAATTGTTAGGATATCAGTATTTGGTCCCCTGAGCCTAGAGGCACCTTTTTTCTCCTTCTTACGTCTGCCTACTCATGTTTCCCAGCTTCCTTCTACTCCCCATAGACTTTGGAAATCATGAGCCCCTCCCCATGCCATGACTTTCATTTTGGACTCTCCTCCAACACAAGATTAACACGGCTGATATTTTACAAAGACAAAGGAAGAATTGGGCTATCTCACCCCATATATGCATTTATCGGGAGGCAAGTGAGTCAATTGATCATCTATTTTTGCATTGTGTGATGTCCAGAAGTATTTGGCTATCTTTCATTCGACATATCTTGGGACAGTGGAGCATTTGTTTGAGCAATGGACCTTGGTAAGAGAGGACGTATGATACTCCAATCTATCTTATGTGCGGCATTTTGGCTAAGTTGGGCAGAAAGAAATAGGCGATTATTTGAGGACAGGTCTAGAAGGACACAGGCTATCACTGACATGATCATTTATATGGCTGCTTTAGGGTTGGTTGTTCGTCCAGAGTTCGGGAAGATATCCAAATCTGACATAACCAATGATTAGACTTCGGTGGCACGCTCCTTGTCCTCGAGGAACCTATAGACTGCATCATGGTGCCCTCTTAGTGAGGGGTTCTTTAAGCTTAATTTTGATGGCTCATCCATTGGCAATTCGGGTCCCTCTGGTGTGGGGGTAATTTTAGAGACCATCTTGGTGGTATTTGATTTTTTAATATATGATATGCCAATATTTGTATGGTACCAAAGTTGATCAAATCAGTCACAATTTTATGATACAATTAGTTTATATATCAAACATATGAAACTACTAAATTTTTTCTTTTTTAAATTAACTTTTAGATTTAAAACTAACTTTTGTGGCCAACACATAGATTGGCCTTCCAATATACCAATAATAATTAGAGAATAAACATTATAAGTTTAGGTGGAAACCCGCAGAATTGGCTTTTCTAAACTGTTCAGCAAGTCTGTAATGAGTTGCAGGTTAATCTGTAACAGATATGAATTGACATGGATTTCTATTCAATTTTACCTTCACTAATTTTGGTAGTTTTTAATTGAACACATCAAATCTCGTCAAACCTCTACCAAAATAACTTTTGAATATGTGAGTTGATGAATTCTTAAAAAAATGGTCTGGTTCAAACTTCAAAGTGATTATGAGAATATATGAGGGTCTTTAAGCATTTTGGGGGAAGATGTGATGAAATAAAGATAAACTGTCAAAATTTCTCCTTATTCGACCTCTTGTAATGGTTGGCGCATGTTAGCAAAGGGGACATATCGCTCGATAGTATGATATATCTCCAATATTTCCTATGTGTCACTTGATATCGTGATATATCCCCAATAAATTGTAAAAGTATAACTACCCCCTGGATTTATATCGCTACCCAGAGAAAGGGGATATATTGCTTGATAGATTGAGGGATATATAAATATTTAAAACCATGGGTCCAATTTGGTTGGACCAGTAGATTCATCAGGGTCAAACTGATGACATCTTACATATAATTATGTAGCATAAAGATAAGAAATTAAATATTTGATTCTGATCTTATATCCCTCTCTCTGCCCACCCTCCCTGCAACAACTTTCAAGGTGACATGAAGGCCAATTAAAGAATAGCTCTCTCCCCCCACAAAGCAGCTAATTTGCAGTACTGCCATTAAAACTGGCAAGGTAAGGTTTGGTTACCATATCTTAAACTATTTATTCACAAATGAAACACCAAATCATAAAAAAAAAAATTCTCAAAAGCATTCTGAAGTCTATGAAATAAAACTTAAAACTTTTTTTAATAAAGCTTGTAGCTTGGAGGCCCTTTTACTTCATAATTTAATTCAGAATAGTTTTTTCCTGCATCAGGTATACCTGAGACGCTGATACCCTGTTATATTAATATTTTGTGGTTTTAATATGAGCAGTTTAAACATAATAGGAAATGCAGAATTTCAGCATGATTTAACTTTGTAGACTTTTTTGGATATCATTTCATATTTTCCTCAATATGCGAGGAAAACGCTCACAAATTGTTATGATTTGACTACCGGTTTGATTCAAATCCGATTCCTTACTATGGTAACACTGATGAATCCATTAGTATTAACAACTCTATCAAAATGGCTGCACTCTGCTTCTTAGCTCTGATGATAACACGCATGAGAATGATCATTCAGAACAACACACTGGACTTAAAGCCAACCAACTGATCATCTACTCAGATCCAGTTACTTTAATTGTAGTCTCCATCTGTTTCTTTTTTATTTAATCCTAGTTGTTCCACGACCAATTTGACTTTTTTCAAAAGAGAGGAGTTCTTGCATCTCTCTGTGTAGCAGCAATTTCTTATTCAGTCAAGCATTTCCCTTTTCTTATTCCATTTGTCCATGAATGTATCCCAGGCATCTTTTACTTTGTTTGAAGCTATCATGGACTGAATGACAGCATTAGAGAATAATGAACTTGAGTGTAGATATTATAGCAGGTAAGCCTTTCAGTGCTTGAAGGACGTCTACAAACAGAACCAAACTAAAGGAAAAAAGGAAAAATTGACAAGCTCGGGGAGTAAATAAATCATAGCATCCAGTTAAATTAAGAAAAGCCACAAAAAGGAAGATATGGAATCATAAAATTCAAAACCAAGGATATTTTCTGAAAGCTTGACAAACACTACTCGAAATGATGAAACAGGTCACCAAATCCTTCTAAAATAATCCAATAACCCTTTCATATAAAATAAAACTTTGGCTTTGGCTTATGGATCTGATTTGATAATCTACGTAGCACTAATACAACCATCAGATGAAAGCTAAACCAGAAAAGATTTTAATCATCATTTCCTCAAAAATAAAGAAAAAGAATATACTAAACAGTGACATATATACGATTAGAGTGAAGGTAGATGGTTATATCCTTACCTTTAATATAAGTAACCTTAATTAATAGTTATATATCCAATATGAAGCATCACATATATTCACTGAACTATACGATGCTACCAACTCAAGTCATATAAAATAACTGATTAATAACAGAAACCTAACCATTCTAATGTTCAGTACCTTAATCTCACCCCTATCATCTGCAGCAGCAAGAAAAGATGACTTAGAATTGCACACAATCTGCACAGATGGAAAAGAGAACTTCTGTTTATCAAGCTTTAGCAAGTAACTAAAATTATGAAATCTTGTAAATATATGGAGGCCATTATATTAAAATATTAAAGATAAAAATTTTCTCTGATTTTCCTTTTTGGTTAGGCAAAAATTAGAAAGCCATTTTCTTTCATATTTCTCTTTATTTTGTCAATGCAACCAAACAGCAGATTTTCCTTTTCTTTCTTTTTTTATTTATTTATTGCCTTTTTCTTTTCTATTTCATTTTCTGCTTTGTTTTATTTTGTTTTCTCTCCTTTTCCCTCAATCCAATCAGACCGTAAGGCTGTGTTTAGTTAGTCAAGAATGATGCAAGGGAGAGTAAAAGAGCACTTTACTTTTCCTTTCCATCATTTCTCCTTGCCTTGAGGCTATGTTTGGAGCCCTGGATTTCAGAAGAAAAGAAAAGAAAGTAAAAAATAAAGAGAAAAGAAAAGAAAGTACATTACTTTCAACTCTTTGGTTGGATAGAGAAAATTTGAGGGGAAATTACAAAGAAAATTCTCTCTCTTGTTTGGTTGTGTAAAGAAAACCAAGATGAAAATTAGTCACTTTTTTCTGTTAGCCATATAAAGTAATTGCATGGATTACAACTAGGCCTCACATCAATATAAAACTGTCTTTCCTCTAACCTAAGTTTTTTTTTTTTCTTTTTTCTTTCTAGGAACTCTAATTTCACAATCTAACTGATTTCTCACTTTTTTTTGGTAAGAACAAAGAACTGATTTCTTGGAAAAAAATAAAAGTTCCAAGACTTTGAAAAAAATATAATGTTGTTCATTTCTAATGATGCCTTTAGTACAAAATATATTATTATTGATAAAGATATATATCATAATATATATATAATCATCATCACCATATGCCTTATCCCAATTAGTTGGGGTCCGCAACAAGAATCATGTTCCTCCATCCCAATCATATGCAAATCATTTTTGATTGACTCCATCCAGGTTCTTTTGGGTCTTTCTCTCCTCTTCTTAGAACCTTCAATGATTTCTCTCTCACTTTCTCACAGCTGCTTCCCTGGGTCTTCGTTTTATATGCCCAAACCATCTTAACAGACTTTCATTTATCTTATCTACTTATTGAGCCACACCCAAACAACCTCAAATATGTTTGTTCCTCACATTATCTTTCCTAGTCTTTTCACATATCCATCTCAACATTCTCATCTCAACAACGTTCATCCTATTCATATGTTGCCTCATTGTTGCCCAACATTTTGATCCATACAACATAGCAGGGCCTAATGGTTGTCCTGTAAAATTTTCCTTTTAATTTGAGTGGAACACTTCAATTGCATAACACTCTAGAAGCACTTCTCGACCAAAGCCATCCAGCTCTAATTCTATGAGCAACATCCTCATCAATATTTCCCTCTTTATGGATAATTGATCCAAGATAACAAAATTGATTGCTTCTAGGAATCACTTAGTTTTCAATTCTTATTGTTGCTTAAGTTCTACTATTGTTTGTGAGAAAGTTACATTCCACGTACTCGGTCTTAGTTCGAGTTATTCTAAAGCCTAGTGATTCCAAGGCCTCATCCCTCATTAGTTCGGTCAACTAAAATTACATCATATACAAAATGCATACACCAAGGCACCTCCTCTTGAGTAACCTCGACATATCTGATTAATGTAAACCTATCTTTGCTGAGAACTAATTTGTTTCGCTGCCTACAGCTCTCACCCTAGTTACCGACTTACCGTTCTTTATGTCTAAATCATGTTTTGGAATCTTATTTCATGAATCTATGGATTTCACTTGAAATCAATAGATACAGTTGCCTATTTTTCAAGAAATATGTAATGTTCTTAGAGATTTTTTGAAAAATAATAAATTATTTTTTTTACAAAACAAACCTATTAAACAATATTGTTTTGACCTAAAGTTTCTACATAAGATGAATATAAGGAAGATATATCAGCTTAATAAATTATTCATAATGTTTGAAAAAATAATGTTTGGACATAAAATAATCTAATATTTTTAAATAATGATTCAATTTTTTCTAATTTTTTTTTATAAATAAAAGTACACAATGTCATCCTAGATTAGGTTTTATACTTGATTGATCATCCTATAGCATATATATATATAACATTCCATGAGATATGAATATTTCTTTTACATTTTATTAGTTTATATGATATATTATGAATGTCCATTACACTTATTGATGTATTTTAAAGTTTCTATGCACCTATGCGCTAAATGGTTGGTTTCCATGTGTGGGTGTATCATATTGAAAACATGTCAATTTATTATATTTTTAGCTTATCTTTACATATAAGTGAGTCTTATTTCATGTATCCACCCTTTTCCTTGCGTATCCATTGTATCCATGATTTTACAGTGTATCCACGTGTATCTGATACGTATCCTTTTTTAGGCCGACTGATACGCTACCTCGATACGATATTTTAAACTGTGATTATGGTAGTAGCAGTGCTGGATTTTGATGGTGACCACTTACTAGTTTTTTTGTGGCTCTTTACAAGAGCTAATGATATCATTACAAAGTCCAGTCCCAAAAAATGCAGAAGCAATTGTGCAATCATTGAATGTCGTGGCAATAGGAATTAATCAGATGGCTAATGCGATAGAAAAGGGACGTCATAACCAATCTAATATTTTACTGGAGGCCTTAGAGGAAATTGAAGGATTGGAGTATACATTTATTTACTATGCCTTTGAAAGCTTGCTTGATGACCCCATAAAAGCCAGGCAATATTACCATATCGTATTAATCAAAGGAGGGATTTCTTGGTAACGCATTATGGTAGTAGCAGTGCTGAATTATGATGATGACCATTTACTAGTTTTTTTGTGGCTCTTAACAAGAGCTAATGATATCATTTTTTTTTTATCAGTAAATGAGTATTTTATATATAAATTAGAAAATCACTGTACACAAAAATTATAAAAAGTACATGTATATCGATTGACATGCAGCCAAACTAATCCCAAAACAACCCCCAAGTGTTGTCAAATTCTTCATACAAAATCCTTTTGAATTCTTTGTAAGTAGAAACCCAATGAAATATAAGGGACACTACTTTCTCGGCCAATCTCTCTACTGAAACTTCCTTTCCTTCAAAAATTCTGCCATTCCTCTTCCCCCAAATGGACCACAAAATCGCCGTTGGGCACAAGTTCCACAATATTACACTTTTTCTCCTTCCAACCCTCTTCCTTTTCCAACCCCAACTCTCAATAGCCTCCTTCAGAACCTTCGGCATAACCCAGCACAATCTAAATCTAGAAAAGATAACCTCCCATAAGCGCTGGGCGTAAACGCAATGCAAAAAAATATGAGCTGAAGTCTCCTTTTCCTTCTTACACAAACAACATCTAGAGGCTAAATGCCATCCCCTATCCCTCAAATTATCTAAAGTAAGAATCTTGTCCTCTATTGCAGTCCACAAAAAGAAGGATATCTTGGATGGTAAACCATCTTTCCAAAGCAGGTTCCACGGCCCAAACCTTGCAAGTCCTCTCTTAAAAGATTGATACAACGACCTTACCGAGTCCGTCCACGGACCATAACCATGATCTAGCATCTCTTTCACCGCTAACCTTAACAAAATTAATTGTTCCAAGAGTCCCACCACTTCCACCTCCTCCCAATCAAAAGAATTCCTCCTGAACTTAAATCCCATCTCCATCCCGTATCTTCAAATACCAAATAATCCTTCACCCAGGCATCGATATCAAATGCAATAGCTGCCACACCTGGATATCTCTCTAGCAGTGTAATGTCTCCGCACCAAATATCCTTCCAAAATTTTACTCTATCTCCCACCCCTACCTTAAATTTCACACCTTTTTGGAACATTCCTTGGTAACTACATATAGCTTTCCAAAAGCCAGTCCCTTGCATACCTCTACAAGTGTTAGAGTACCAACCTCCTGCCTTCACTCCGTATTTACAACTAATAACCGACCTTCAAAGGCTCCCACCTTCCTTGCCGAAATGCCACAGCCATTTAGCCAAAAGAGCACCATTAACTCCAGTTATTCCTCTGAACCCCAAACCCCCTTCTTCCCTACCACAACAAACTTGATCCCACTTGATTAAATGATACTTCTGTCCTTCATCATTGCCTCTCCATAAAAAATCTCTTTGGAGCTTCTTAAGTCTATTTGCCACTACAGTGGGTATCTTCAGCAAAGACATATAATATGTGGGAAGATTAGAAAGCGAGCTTTTTATTTAAATTAACCTCCCTCCTTTGGATAAGTATCTTGTCTTCCACGCCGCCAATTTCTTTTCCGACCTCTCTATCACTTTATTCCAAACCTCTTTAGTTTTGTAACCAACTCCCAAAGGAAATCCCAAATAAGAGGAACGAAGGCCTCCAATCTTACACCCCAACCATCGAGCCAGTAGATTCAGATCATCCACTTTCCCAACTCCAATTAATTCTGACTTTATTAGATTAATATGAAGACCAGAAACAGCTTCAAAACACAATAATACACTTCTCAACGCCCTCATATCAGTCCGGCTAGCCCTGCAATCAATGTATCGTCTGCAAATTGCAGATGAGAAATGCTAGGAGCTGAATCAGTGACCTGGATACCTCTAATAAGGCCAATCTCCTCAGTACGGACCAACATCCTCCCTAAGCATTCCACCACCAAAAGGAAGAGAAAGGGGGAAATAGGGTCACCTTGACGAATACCTCTAGTGCCATTAAAAAAAACCAACTGCCGACCCATTGACCAGTACAGAAAACACTGGGGTAGTAATACAAAACTTAATCCATGATATCCACTTAGCTCCGAAACCCATACGTCCCAAGATGTAAAGGAGGAATTCCCGATTAACATGATCATATGCTTTCTCCAGATCCACCTTACAAGCCAGTGCCTTCTCTTTTCTTTTCAAAACCGAGTCTATACACTTATTTGCAATCAATACTCCATCAACGATCTGTCTCCCTCCCACAAACGCACTTTGGTTAGAGCTAATGAGCCCCCCAATCACCTTCTTAAGCCTATTGGACAACCCCTTTGCAATTATCTTATATAAGCTCCTAACTAGGCTAATAGGACGAAAGTCCCTAACATCCACCGCACCCTCCTTCTTCGGTATGAGAGCCAAAAAGGTTGCATTAACACTTCTAACCACACTACCTTTAGAGCAGAATTCTGCAAAAAACCCCATCAAGTCTTCCTTAATCACCTCCCAACATAGCTTGAATAAGGCTAAAGAGAATCCATCCGGTCCCGGAGATTTACTCCTTTTAACTCCATAACAACCTCCTTCACCTCCTCCTCTGTGAAATCTTTCCCCAATTCCTCTGCCACCACACTAAAAATGCTATCCACCCTCAAACCGCCCAACTTTGGTCTAAAATAGGCTTCCTCTGAAAATAACTTTTTATAAAAACCTTCCACAGCTTTCTTGATCCCTTCCTTTCTATCCATTCCACCCCGTCTACCACCAGTTTTTTAATTGAGTTCACTCTATTCCGAGCGCTCGCCATCTTGTGGAAGAATTTGGTATTTTTATCTCCTTCACGTAACCATAGAGCCCTTGGGCCTTGACTACTGCCTCCAACTGATCTCCAATTTTGACACCCTTGCAAACTCCTTTTTAAAATTTTCTCTCTCCATCTTCTCTGACCTGCTCATCTCTCCTCTATCTTCTACCCCATCCAGATGCTGAATTTTATCTAATAACTTTCCCAGTCTATTTTCCACCCTCCCAAACTTCTCCTTGTTCCATTTCTTGATAACTTCCTTTAACAACTTCAATTTCCTACAAAACACAAAACTTGGAGACCCTGCCACCTGAAAACTGTCCCACCATTCTATAACCAGTCCCACAAACCCTTCTTCTTCCAACCACATATTTTCAAATCTGAATGGACTCATTCTCTCCACCCTATCCTCATTAAACAGCAAAATCGGTATGTGATCTGACGTAGGCCTAGCCAAAGAGACCGCTTGAATCTCTATAAAAGCATCTTCCCACTCAGTTGAAATTAAAAATCTGTTGAGCTTTGAACTGATCTGGTTTTCTTGATTGTTCGTCCAAGTAAACTCAGAACCCAGCAACGGGACATCTAATAGAAGATTTCTACTAATGAAATCTGTAAAATCACTCATGTACACATCCAATCTGACACAACTGGATCTCTCAGAACAGAACCTAATCACATTAAAATCGCCTCCTACACACCACAGAATGGCCCACCCCCTCCTATGCCTCTCCAATTCCTCCCACATAATCTGAAGAAGAGAATGATCATTAGGACCATACACAGTAGATATCATCTTCAAATCCCCCCCATTCGCTCCTAACTCCTTCAATATCACTGAAATACAGTATTCTCCAATATCCGAGTGCATTAATTGGAACATCTCCGCCTTCCAAGCTAAAAGCAACCCCCCTGAAGCTCCCCCAAGCTGGTTTATATACCCAATCCACTCTGTTGTGACCCCATAACTGTAACATAACTGTTTTATCCACTATTTCCAACTTAGTTTCCTGAAACATAGCTATATCGGCCTTCTATTCCCCCATAGCACCTTTTATCATCACCTTTTTATCCTTATTTCCCACCCCTCTCACATTCCAGCTCAAAATTTTAATCTTCATCAAAAACCAAGCTTACCCCCTATTTTCCTTGAACCACCTCCTGACGAGTCCCCAATCCTTAAACAAGGGCTACCAGGTTCTTTTAAATTCCAGTTCAGTTTCTTCAATTCCCTCAAAACTTTTTTATTACACCGTTTCTTCTCCAGATTTCTATTTTCTATAGCAGAAAAAGTTCTAAGGCTTGAGTCTCAAACCCTTCCCAAGAGACTCCAACAAAACCCCCAAAACGAGAGATCTTCTTTAACACCCATTCCGATATACCTTCGTAATCCTCGTACTCACCACCAGATGAAAACTCCACCACCAAATCATCAAACTCCCTATTCTTCACCTGAATATATTCCGATTCTGTGCAACAAGCTAACGGAATAGGACCCAAC